>JAYEVH010000048.1:0-176826 GCA_036346255.1 Ampelocalamus luodianensis | reverse complement strand
CCTAGTTTGAAATGTATTTTCGACGTTAACAAAATATTTACCGTGTACAAATAGAAACAAAAATTAAGTTAACAATATTTTAATTTTGGTCTACATACCCTATTATGCTACTCTGGAATTCATATAATTTTTATAGATACCTTGTTATTTTCCTTGTTTACAAATTATTTACCGTGCACAAATGGAAACCAAAATTAAGTTGGAATTATTTTGATTAAGCTCTACATACTTTATTTAACTACTCTGCAGTTTTTATAGATTTTTTATAGGTATCGTGCTACTTTCCTTGTTTGAAAAGTGACTCCAGCATTTACAAAATATTTACCTGTACAAATAGAAACGAAAATTAAGTTGACAATATTTTAGTTCCGCTCTACATACCCTATGTAGCAACTCTGGATTTTTAACATCAAACTACAATACAAGTAAATATTTAAGTCTGAAATTTGAGTCATGCTCTACTTTCATTCGAGTACTGCACCATAAATAATATCTATACGATAGACTAAACTATATACAACTAAAATGATGTAATACATCAAACTACAATACAACTAAAATTATCTTTTAACTTAATAGAGTAAATTTCACAAAACTCCACATATTTTGTACAAAATATCGCAAAGCTCTAGATTTAAGACTCAATTTCATAAAACTCCAGATTTAAGGAGGTATGTTATCACAAACCTCCAGATTTTGTACAAACCTGGAGTTTTGTGACAACATATCTCCTTAAATATAGAGTTTTGTAAAATTGAGCTTTAAATGGAGCTTTACGATAGTTTATACAGAATATGTAGAGTTTTACGAAATTTACTCTACAATTTAATGATTTCTAGATTTTCGTTGTTCATTGGATTACAACCACTGGGCAAGGCCCTGCCCGGAACATGATATCACGAACCGAACAGTTTCATGCGAAATTCATGTATTCGCAGCAGGTGATAACATAGTGGATATTATGATCATTTTTGTTTCTAGAACATACAATAACATAATAGATCATTAGTAAGCTCTCATTTATGCAAAAATATTAATTCTAACACTCTTTTCAGCAAATCTTGATTTTGAACAAAATGATCATTATATCCACTCCCCGTTAATATAAATAACTTCTGAAAGGCAAAGGCCAGTGGGATCTGAGTTCTCTGTAGTCTGAACTAGTGCACTTCACCTTTACAATCAAATAGTTCGCAGAACAAGGGAGTGAGGATGCTACTGAAAATTTATTACATAGAAGGGATCCACTACTTAAAGAAGTATAATGAATAACTTCCCAATATAGCATAAACTCTCTGAAACTTCTACCCAATCCCTATGCTCCAAACTATTCTAATTGAGTAATCTGTGTATGTGAGAGATACATCATGTTTAATGATTGGTGTGGTGTGTACATGCTCATCATGGCAAATTGACAGTCTTGTAGTTTGTAACGAAAATTCCAGCCAAGTTTTTTTTGGACGAAAAAGCAGAGCCTAATTCCATTGGATCTGAGAGAATGTACAACGAAAACAAAGAGAAAAAACTAGCTAAGAAAAACAAAGAAAGAAAACAAAAGAAAGGGAGATAACTAAACTAAAACCTGCTTCAGCTCTAATTTCGCTCGCCAGGGAGGAGACCGAAATTCCTGAAAACCCGAAGACTCTTGCGTTCATTTTCAACCAGATGAACCATCAAAACAGAATGATTAATGAGTTCCAGGCTATCTCATGGTTATGTGGCTGCAGCCGTTCGCTTTGAACTCCCTCTCTCTCACGGTCTCACCTCGCTGAGGGCTTGTTGCTCCTAGTATTGCGGCTCCTTTTCTCGTACAACCTCGGAGGAGAGGAGAGAGAGAATAGGAAGCAAAAGTGGAGCGAGGATTTGGGTGGCAAATTAGCCGAACAAAATAAACAGATTCGATCCATCTCTCTCTCTCTCTTCTTCTCTAGATCTCCCGCTCCCGAGTCTCCCGGGCCTGGCCCTGGCACCACTCACCAGTCACCACTCGCTTGCACACTCTTCTCGGCTCCCGCGCACCTATATAAACCCCGCCTCACGCGCCTCGATCCCACACAGAGCCGCAGGTTCTTGATCTGGTAGGCTGCAAGGACCGTGCTGCGCTGCGTTAGTTTCTTGCTCCTTCTGGCACCACTGAATCAATCAATCAATCAATCCCCCCTACCTACTCATCTCCTTGATCTGTCAATCAAGAGCCACGCGTCGATCGTTAATTTGTCCATCATTTCGTTGCATTCGTGGCTGCGGTGTCTCTTTCGCTCATGAGTTCGTGATTCAAGAACCGCGCGTCTCAGCACCTGTTTGTTGATTCCCTCTCACGTTCTGTGAGGCGCGCCGTGCGCGCCGTCAAGGACCACCAAACTCGATCTCATGTCCGATTGATTTGGTGCGAAGAGATGGTGCAAGAACACAACAGCAATCACCACCAGTACCACCACCAGCAGCAGCTGGGTAAGTATGGCGGCGGCAGCGGCGCGGCCACCGGAGTGGCGCGGGCGTCGAGGAAGAACAAGCCCAAGAAGATCCGCAGCGCGGCTCGGCGTGGCGCAGCTCGAGAAGCTCCGCATCGAGGAGCAGAAGAAGACGGAGGGAGGAGCCTCCGTGCCGTCGTCGCACGCGCTCAACGGAGGCGGCGGCATCGTCGGCCAGCTCCTCCCGCTGCACCATCCACCGCTGACGTCGCCCCCACTGAGCGCGCTGTCGAGGCCGACCGCGGACGGCGGCGTGCACTGCGGCTTCCCGCCGGTGCTCTGGGACCCGGTGGATCCCATGAAACACCCGTACAAGAGGAGCCTGTGCCCGCAGCCTCCACTCCCAATGGTACGTGCCGTGCCCTTGTCATGCCACTGTGTACGGCTTATGTGCGCTTGAGGTCTCAAACCCATGCAAACCTTTCGCTGGTCAGGTGAGCACGGGCTTGTCGCTGACGGCGTCGTCGAGCCACCCAACGGAGCCCCCTTCAAACCAAATGTACAGCAGCAGCAGGAGCAGCGCGGCAGCGCCAGCGCCGGCCGAGGAGGAGAGGGTACGTATCATGTATATATATTTCGTTGAGGCGTCAGCAGAGGGCTCTGGCTCTCTTCTGCTGCGTGGTAATTGTGCTTGTGATGGTAGCTAAATGTGGATTTGGTTAGTGTAGGAGACGGCCGGCGTGGATAGGTCCTGGCCCTTCATGTTCGAGGGCATGACGGCGGCCACGTTCAGGACGACGAGCAAAGCCCCTCCTCCGGTGGCGCCGTTCGCCGTTAGGACAGCGAGCGAGTCCAGGTTGGCTGATGTTGGCCCTGGCATGAGTAAATACGAGTTCAGAGCAACGAATTATTTCAGGTAAATATCCAATGTTAATTCACTTGTTTCAAATAATTTGTTGGTTTGATCTGAATTAAAATTCTGCATCAAGCAAAGTTATGGTTTTAGACAGACATTACACTGATTCTTGGCTCGGTTTGCTCTTCATGTTCTGGACTAGTCATTTCATTGCATTATTTTGAAAATAATCACTGTTCTTGTTTCCAGTAGTCACTAGTTACTACTAGTTGGTTTAGGTAAGACGGAAAAAATTGGGGGAAAACATGTCACATTTATTCCTATGCTATATCCCAGTATCGCAAAAATTTACGTCGTTTTTTCTGTTGAAATTTTACTAGTTTTCCTCTGCATTTTTCCAACATGAGTTTTCTATGTCCCAACAACACAGTAGTAAGAAAAGTTCACAAGAAACAAACGAATAACTTGTGTACCATATTTCCCCGAAGAAAAGTAGCAATTTTAGGTGCATTTTTCTGATATCAGCCTAGTATTTTTCACGGATAATCTGATTTTCACCTTCATCTGTGCTGTGCAAGTGCGTATGCAAACTATTCAGACTGGACATCTGACTTTGGTGTCTGCAAGAGCAGCAAGGAGAACGGCCGCGCCCGAGACACTGCCTTTCTCACCTTGAACTCACAGCCTCCACACCTCATCAAGCAGCCTCATGTGGTGCCATCAATACACATCACGGAGTACAACGACTACAGCACCATGCCATCTCAGGCAAGTGGAAATGCTCTACCATCTTCTGAAACCTGTAATGTGTGTGCGTGACTTGGCTGTGAAAGTGTGGTGGCCTAACTGATGATGAACTTGAACAGCAGGGGAGCATTCCAGCGTCGTCGCAGCCGTTCTACAGCTTCCTGCCAGTCGGTCCAGTTCGCTGCGAGAGATCCTTGAGCGAGTGCAAGACCGACGTGTCTGATGGCCTCGACTTGGAGCTGAAGCTATGGAAGGGCTGATCACGGACGACTCCTGTTGCTTTCTGATAAACATTAAAAACATGGAATCAAACCTGCAATGAACATAGTCAGTTGTGGAAAAAGGTAGACAGATGTGTTTAATTAGTAAGATCAGATGTATGAAGAGTTGCTTATAGAAGATGTTTTCATTTCCAATAAACCTCTGAAGATGGTTGCTAAGCCACCCTGTTCATTTCTAGCAATGCAAAGTGTGTGCATGATGGAAGCAAGAAGCATTTATACATGGTCCAGATAAGCTTGTGCCAAATGTAGTAGAAACTCAACAGAAAAGTGTCAGATGAATAGATGATGTAGTGTTGTCTTGTTGAACAGGCAAGAGTGTTAATAAGGAAAGGAGAGCATGTGAAGGATGGGCATTACAGCTAACCTGTGGGTTCTGCTCTGCACAGATCTAGCAAGCGGCACAGTGACACTGAAAATTTTCAGACAGATGTGAAAGGGTGTGCCAAGAATGTTGGAATTAATCCTTCCTCTAATAGTCTATTCAATCTTAGTTTGAGTCGGAGTTGGTTAGAGTTATCAATGTATCCGAGTCATACTCGTAAGAAAATGAGTCCAAGTCTGATGTTGAGTCCTCATACTCAGCCTATATAAGTCACCATTGAGTCTTGTAATCGATGAGAATTCGTGAGTTGAGAAAAGCAATAGAAAACAAAAGAGGAGCAATTGCTCCCGAAACCAGTCGTGAGTTTTTTTTCCGTTTTGAGCACTGTTCATTTCGACATTGTTCATCGAGAACCGTTTATGAGTACTGTTCATTCCGAGTGCTGCTCAGGCGCTACGACCACACGTGGTCGTAGAAGATGTTACGATCACACCTGGTCATAGAATGAGCTACGACTGCACTTGGTCGGAGAAGGCTATGACTGCACGTGGTCGTAGAAGGTGGTTTCGACTTCACGTGGTATCAGAGCGGTGTATGAAAATCGGTCCTCTGACTCCAGAGAAGAAGAGACCGATGGCTCCCAATGGATCTTCATCGACAACGAAGGATAGCCCAAATTCGCTGCCGTGCTCGGTTCTCACTTCAAAGAACTATCCAGCTTGGGCTATGAAGATGCGAGTGAATATGCGTGCCCAGGGGGGCTGGGACGTAGTAGCCGATCCGGTCGATCAAAAGGAAAGATCGATCCAAAAGGAAAGGCGTGGAGGTCAACTTGAAGGCCGATCAAACGTCATTGGCGTTGATCTATCTTCGCGATACCCGACTCGATGTTCAATCAACTTGTCGAAAGACACAACTTGGGAGGCACAGGTTGCTCTTCGTACTATGCGAAGGTGTGGATTGTGTGAAGAAAGTTTGTCTCCAAACTCTCGAGGGGA
The DNA here is from genome assembly GCA_036346255.1 of Ampelocalamus luodianensis. Taxonomy (NCBI): domain Eukaryota; kingdom Viridiplantae; phylum Streptophyta; class Magnoliopsida; order Poales; family Poaceae; genus Ampelocalamus; species Ampelocalamus luodianensis. The sequence continues at coordinate 171,208 of JAYEVH010000048.1, read as the reverse complement.
GTATGAGGCGTTGCATATGGCGAAACCCAATCGGTGGATGAGTTCGCATGAAAACTGACGGTGGTGGTCAATGAACTTCGAGCTCTTGGTGATAAACTGGAGGAAATTGAGGTGGTCGAAAAATACTTGCGGGTACTACCTGAGAGGTACATGCTTGTCGTCACAACTCTTTTGAATTCCAGCAATCTTGAGAGCATGAAGCTGGAAGAAGTGACTGGGTCTCTTAAAGCACATGATGGGCTACTAAAAGGTTGCAAGGCTCGCAACAATCAAGTCTTATTTGTGAAAGTTGAGCTGAAGGGAGAGAACAAGCAGGCTCAGCAAGATTCTTCATCAAATCAAGGTGGTCGTGGCTCTAATTGGCGTGGCCGAGGAGGTCGTAGTCATGGTCGTGTCCAAGGTTGATACGGGGGAGGCCCGATCTTCTCAGTGAGAAACCCTAGATAGTTGATGCGAAGTAGACGATGTCGCTAGCTGAACACTCGCGCCAATGCACGAACCCTCAACTCTTCGGAATACGCCCACAACACACCGGGTAGTTGTTCGTCGCGAGACCACGAACGACGAACGCCAAGTCCCCGATTCCCAATGGAACGACGGCTTGACCTTGAATTGCAGAACGAACAATTGGATCGCCTAGTCCTCTCTCAAAGTCCTCGCATGAACTGCAGGGTCGAAAGAACAAGCAATAGCTATGTTTCAATCTTATGAATAAACTGGTCTAATGGATACAAGGGAGGGCAAGGGTATTTAAGGCGCCTCCACGACTCACGCATGGCCTAGGGCCGGCCACACATGCGAATCAAACTCTAACTCGGCTAAGACCTAAAAACACACAAAAGGAAAACCTAACTTAAGTCCGTCACATTGTTTCGGCCATAGCGGCGCGACCGTAAGTCTTCTCAAGCTGGGGCCAAAACCATTGTGTGGGCCTTGGAATAAGCTTTCAAACAAGTCCAAGAACACCCCAATCGGACTCCGTATGCAAAAGTTATGGCCTTTTATTACAGCCCTGTTGGGCTGTCCCGAACCGAATCCGAATTGAATTCGAGTTGATTCCGAGATGAATTTCGGTTGCACTTGTGGAAGATCCGAATTGGGCTTGAATTCTTGGGCTTTTCTCCTTGGTTGACCCACGTGAGCTTCTCCTCCATTGCTTTGACTCCGGCCTCCTCTTAGTTCCAAAGGCTTCACAATGTTCAAACTCGAGAATGCACAAAACATTTGCATGAGGTAATACCCAATTCTCATCAATGACAATAGAAGATTCATTAAGAAACAAAAGCACTGTTGATTTAGAAGTTTAGCTCTTGCTCTCGTCGGTGGACCAATATGCATACGTACTTGAATTATTTGTAGCGTCACGTATGGCGTCCACCTCAGTATGTGTATGACCACCAATAGGGAAAGATGTATAAGTGTTAGGGATGCCCTCATCAAAGGTGGTTGTTGAGATTTTGCAGGACACGACTACAAGCTTGGTCATGGCAACGGTGAGTTCAAGCAAGATAAGTCGAAAGTTAAATACTTTGAGTGTGATAAATTTAGACATTATGCTTCTGAGTGCCGAAGTCATGTTAAATGCTTTGAGTGTCAAAAGTTTAGGCATTATACTTCTCACTGTCGAAACAAGAAAGAAAAGGTGGAAGCAAATTTGTCACAAGCCCAAGAGGAGAAAGAACCGGCTTTATTGCTAACCATTGGTGAAGAGAAATCATCTGGGCTAGTCATGCTTGAGGAAGGGATTCATCCAAAGCTACTGAGAATTGGTAAAGAGGTGATCAACACAGATGTCTGGTATCTTGATAATGGAGATTCCAACCACATGACGGGTTAGATGGGGAAGTTCAGAGAGTTCAATCAGGAGTTTCGTGGTCAAGTTAAATTTGGAGACGGCTCTGTTGTATTTATAGAAGGCAAAGACTCAATTCTACTCCAATGCAAGAATGGAGAGCAAAGACTATTGTCAGATGTTTACTACAACCCAAGATTTTGCAACAATATCATCATCCTGGGGCAATGGACTGAAGTCGATTGTGATGTAGCATTGAAAGGCTCTTTGTTGCTTTTACATGACCGTGATGGAAAGCTTCTGATGAAAGTTCCTCGTACGCCAAATAGGCTATATAAGATACAACTGGATATATGCAAATTGATATGTTTGAGTGCAAGTCTTGAAAACCCAGCGTGGCTATGGCATGTGAGATTGGGGCATGTGAATTTTCAGTCTTTGAAATGCGAGATATCGACAAGAAGATGGTCCTTGGTCTGCCACATATTGATCATCCTACTCAAGTTTGTGAAGGTTGTATCATTGCCAAGCAGACGAGGATACCTTTCCCAGCATATGCGAATCACAGAGCCTCACGACGACTGGAGTTGGTGTACATTGATATATGCGTACCAATTACACATTGCATCGATCTTGGAAACAAGTACTTTCTCCTTCTGGTGGATGTTTTTTCAAGAGTGATGTGGGTTTATATACTTAAGAAGAAGAGTGGAGCTAAAGACGTATTATAGAAGTTTGTCAATCTTGCTGACACTGAGACTGAACACAAGCTAAAGGCTTTGAGATCAGATCGAGGAGGAGAATTCATTTCGGTGAATTTGAGTCAATTTGTGAGACAACAGAATCACTGATTCTTCATGGCTCCATCTGACTCGGCAAAAACGGAGTGGTGGAACGTAGAAACAGGACAGTGATGGACATGGCACGAAGCTTGTTGAAAAGCAAGTCCATACCATGAAAATTTTGGGCTGAGATGGTAAGACACGTGGTGTATATTCTCAATCGAGTTCCGACAAAAGCGTTGGATGGAATCACACCGTATGAAGCATAAAGTGGAAGAAAACCAAACCTGGAGTACTTAAAATTGTTTGGTTGCTTAGCATATGCTAAGGTAACCACATACTTGAAGAAATTCGACGATAGAAACCAAAAGATGATTTACTTAGGTGTCGAGTCGGGTAGCAAAGCTCACAGGTTGCTCAACCCTATTGATAGTAAGATCATTGTCTCCAGAGATGTTGTTTTTCAAGAAGATCAACAATGGCGGTTGGAAGAAAATAAAGAAATACTGGCTGGGTTTCTTTCACTATCGATGGAGAGGACAATGATGAACTTGCTTCACCTATTGCCTCTACAACACCAACTGCGTCGCAGTCACAAATTCTGGATACAACTATTTTAGACACCAACACTGGTTATGAAACAACCGAGAGCTTGGCTAAGTCCACACCAGAAATTGTGGCACCTAAATACAGAAGCTTGAGGGAAATATATGACCAAACTGAGCCAATGGATCATATGGGAGATCTGTATATGATGGATGTGGAAGAACTTGTTGACTTCGGGAGGCATCGAAGGGAAGCAACGGAGAAGTGCAATGAAGGTTGAGTTGGAAGCAATTGAGAAAAATAACACCTGGAAGTTGACTCCTCTCCCATATGATCATAAACCCATAGGATTGAAGTGGGTATATAAATTGAAAAGAGACTCAGAAGGTAATATTGTGCGCTACAAGGCGAGGCTAGTTGCTAAGGGTATGTTAAAAACAAGGAGTTGATTATGAAGAGGTTTTTGCCCCTGCGACAAGAATTGAAACTGTGAGAGTACTTCTTGCACTTGCTGCACATTTTGGTTGGGAAGTTCATCACATGGATGTTAAGTCAGCCTTCTTAAATGGTGATCTCACTGAAGAAGTGTATGTCAATCAACCTAAAGGCTATACTATAAAGGGCCAAGAAGACAAGGTTTACAAGTTGCCAAAAGTATTATACGGGCTCAAACAAACGCCTAGGGCCTAGAACCGCAAGCTGGATGATAGTTTGAAGAAACTTGGTTTTGAAAGATGCAATCAGGAGAAGCCCTTTATAAGAAACATGAAGGTATAGACACAGTCATAATTAGTGTCTATGTGGATGACTTGATTGTCACAGGCACTGATGTTGCAAAGGTTCGGTCATTCAAACATCAGATGATGAGAGAGTTTGAAATGAGTGATTTGGGACTTCTCAGTTTCTATCTAGGTCTAGAGGTAGAACAACGAAGTCACAATATTTCCATCAAGCAGTCAGCTTATGCAAGGAAGATCCTTGATAAAGCTGGGATGGCATATTGCAATTCATGCAAGTATCCAATGGAAACAAAATTCAGATTGGAAAAGGATGATAATGCAGAACCGATCGATGCTTCTAATTATAAAAGCCTGATTGGTTGTTTGCGCTATTTGCTATACACACGACCAGATCTCTATTATGCAGTAGGAGTAGCAAGTCGATTTATGGAGAAACCGACCAAGACGCATGAACAGGCGTTGAAGCATATTCTGATGTACATGGTTGGCTCTATTGATCATGGGTTGATTTATTCCAGGAAGGAACAGGCACCGTTGCTAGTTGGATATAGCGGCGGTGACTTGGCCGAGATTCTGCTTCACGAAAGAGCACCACAGAACTATATTTTACCTATATGGGAATGTGGTGATTTGGTGTTCTTAGAAACAAAAGAGTGTAGCGTTATCGATTCTGGTGAATTCGTGGCAGCACTTGGCAGTCTGTCAAGGAATCTGGCTAAAAAGGTTGTTGCAAGAACTGTAAGGGGAGGATACTGGACCGTTTGAGTTGTATTTCGACAACAAGGCAGCTCTGGCGTTAATGAAGAACCCAGTATTCCATGGGAGAAGTAAACATATTGATACACGTTTTGAGTTTATAAGAGAATGTGTTGAGGACAAGCTGGTTAATGTATATCATGTACCAACAGATAAGCAGAAGGCTGATATCCTAACAAAAGCTTTATCGCGTGTGCAATTTTAGAAGATGTGTGATTTAATTGGTATTCACGTTCTCACTGATGATAGTCAGGATTAGGGGGAGTGTTGGAATTAATCCTTCATGTAATAGTTTATTCAATCCTAGTTTGAGTCAGAGTCAGTTAGAGTTATCAATGTATCCGAGTCATACTCGTAAGAAAATGAGTCTGAGTCTGATGTTGAGTCCATGTACTCAGCCTATATAAGTCACCATTGAGTCTTGTAATCGATGAGAAGTCGTGAGTTGAGAAAAGTAATAGAAAGCAAAAGAGGAGCAATTGCTCCCGAAACCAATCACGAGTTTTTTTCATTTTTGAGCACTATTCATTTCAACACTGTTCATATCGAGTACAATTTATGAGTATTGTTCATTCTGAGTATTGTTCATTATGGGTGCTATTCATTGAGTGCGGTTCAGGCGCTACGACCACACCTGGTCCAAGAAGGAGTTACGACCACACCTGGTCGTAAAAGAGGCTACGACCACACCTAGTCGTAGAAGGAGCTATGACCACACCTGGCAGTAGAAGGCTACGACTGCACGTGGTCGTAGAAGGTGGTTTCGACTTAGAAATGCAAAGGTGTCTGTAGATGTAATGCACAACGACATTACAAGTCGATATCCTTCATAAAAAGGAAAACGTCTGGGCAGAACTTTAACAATCTAGGATGCAAATTTCAGATTAACAAAAGGATAAATATGTTAATTTTGGTTCATTTCTAGCAGGTAGCTCTCAATTTATAGTGTGTTCATCTCATTGAACATCGATATTGAAAGAACACACGAAATTGTTGAGTTTGAGTTTGAGTGTGATCGAATTTCTTTTTCTACTCTAACTCATAGTTCTAATTTCGTTTCCTGCACCAATTTACAGTTCTACTCCTAGATGGAGTCTTTCATGTACCACTATAAATATATCTCTGTAGTATGTAGGGAAGAGCGAGAGATTTATTATAAATATTTCATCATACAGTGGTATTGCCTTCATGCACTCGTGATTTTTCCCGAAAGGGTTTTTCCACGTAAAATATGTCTCTCGTTCCTATTTTTTCTGTGAGTTATTTGTAACAAGTGGTAGCAAAGCACAAAAGATTAGAGGAACGATTCTTCTCGCGAGTTGCAATCCGAATCGGCATCGAATTCGAGGCCTCTCCACGTCAAAGACAAGGAGCAGATGTTTAATATTTTGCTAGCGTATAAGGTTCATTTTCAAGTTATACCACCCCTTGGTCTACATGTTTCATTAAAACTCCTTAACACCCAATCAAAACGCCACAAAATGAACATAGGAAGGGTTAAAGGAATAATACAACACATCATTTTCAGTACATACCCTAGTTCTGATTATTATTATTTTTGTAAAGAGCCATATGAAGTGGCATTTTCATTATTTTAAAGTGGGGTTTCGAAAGATCTTTTTGTATAATGTTTTAGAGACTTTTCCAAAACATTTTGGATCTATTTTAATGATTTAAATTTTTGCTAAAAACTTTTATTTTGATAGCACATCTTCTTCCAAAACAAGAGTTATTTGAGAGAAGATGGGAAGAGAATGCTAAGAGGGGTAAGATTAGCACAAACTCCTAAAATTTTCACAACTATTTTTATGGTTAAAATAGGTTGAATTTTTAAAACCAAATCCTAAACTAACAACCGCTCTAACTAACAATTGACCTCTGATCGGTATGGCTCACGATACCAACAACTGTCGGACCACGGGCTTTGAATACCGAAGCCCTCGTGTGTGTACTGCATACTAGTCTCATGATCGGTGGCTAGTACACACATCCACAACACTGATAATCACATCCATACACATTATACATACAACATGAAATAAATATGAGACACTGAACTTAAGCGTTTACATGGCAAGTATATATTACACGGACAACTGGCCAAATTAAAACACAAGTAGCGAAATGAATAGCGAAAGCATAGCAATTAAACCCAAAATATCCAGCGGTGTGCCCATCCATACCCTTAGGAAACCGACAAGGAGCAAACCCTAGCAAGACCCGTCACCGTACCCTCCGGTACCGGGTACAAAGAACGTGTCGTCTAGCATGGGCTCATCCTCATACTCTGATCAATAATTTAAGGAAGATTGAGTACATTTTATACTCAACAAGACTTGTAGTGTATCACAACATAATATAAATGCAAGGTTATCAAAGGATGGGGCTCTACACTATAAGTTGTTTTCAGCATTAAGCAAGTTAAATTTGTAATATCGATATGTAATAATTTGCAACGAAATTTTAAAGAGCAATTGACAGATAATAAAATAACAAGTATGCAACTTAATAATAGTAAATTCACAACCCTCCTTAGTTGTGATCATCATTTCATTCTCAGACATAGACATGGCAGCACTCATGTTAACAACAACAATACCATCCCAACATTTCCCAACAAGACCAATTTTGTAAAAATAGAGACTATACCTAACGAAATGACACTTAGCACGCTCATGACCGTGAGCACGGCTATTTAAATAAATTATACTCTGGAGAGGTGTACACTTTAGCCATACAATACGAGCTCTCTAGTTTGTTTGGCATCCGTCGATGCCACTGCCCACACCACGTTATTAAGCGGTCTATAGTTCGCAACGAAGCCTTTACATCACCTAGACCTATACTTGCACTAGCCCCATGAATGGTACACCCTCACATCACCGGGTTCCTCCGTTTCGATGAGGCATTCACCTTTGTATCGGAAGGCTTTGGTCCCAACGCCTCGGTGAAGGAGCCTCTTGAACAACCCTTCACGAATTGCTCGTACTACTACGACACCAACATGCAAGGCTAAACCTAGATAACTTAATTAGCTAAGACCACCCAATTCAGTCATGTGGTTGTACGCTCACTCTAAGGTTGGATACACCAGCGTTCGGTCCTTAATCGACTTGGACAAGGATCTCCCCCTATCTACATGCGAGATACACCTCTCACGTTCATCAGTTCATAAGATAACTCGCCCACGTCACAAACTAAGTTTTTATTTTATTTTTTATACAAATTAATAGAGGTAAACCCTATGGACCAATAATTCAATTCTCCCAAATCCATACTCACATTTTCATCAATTATTCAATTTTAGCAAAACTAGATTCCGGCTAAGCACCTATTCGATATTCCTAATCTAAATACCCAAATTGACATCATCTATTGCCCAAACCATATCCTAAAGGATATAACAGAAAGGATATCAACATCTCAAAGAGGATCATGCATACAATAGGAATTTGACTACCATTACCCACAAATATAGCAATTTTAGCCAAACATACACGCATGCATAATAGATTTTGTAAAATAAAATACAATAATTGAAACAATGGGATTAACATGGTCAAAAGAGGTGCTTGCCTTGCTCTAGTTGCTCAGAGAATGAGATTGCTTGATCATCAAATATTTCATTTGTGTTTTCGACGTCTATTCAAAAGAGCCAAATATCCAGACAGAGCTTGATTTTAGATGAATTTAGAAAAAAATATTCATTCAAATTGGAGTTCATATGCAAAAGTTATTAGCATTTCAATTTTGCTCGACTTGAAAAATCCTAAAAATAATAAAAGGGTGACGTTGAAAGCGTATTTTTGAAAATTTACATTTTCCAATAGACAAAGCGTATTTCCTTTATACTAAAGACAACTTTTCTATTTTCTAAAAATCATTTTCCTACATGTAGGCCCTACTTGTCAGTCACTCATATTTTAATTTCTTTATTTTATTTACGAAAATAGTTGCAGTCCCACATGCTATAGTCTCAATAATTATTAACTAAATGATTAAATCTAATTTAATTTTAATCCTGAGCTAACCCTCTGACACGTGGGGTCCACTTGTCAACCTCTTAGGTTTAAAAACATGTTTTAATACCAAACCCGTTTAAAATTAGATTTTTTATTATCTTCTCCACCGGTCCTACTTTTTAGTGACTTAATACACTTAACCACTGTCATTAGCGTTAATCAAATCCTAAATGTGAGTGGGGCCCACTATCGGTGAGAGAAAAGGAGAAGGAAGCAGAGCGCGCACGACCAAGAGAGAAGGCGAGCTCGCCGAACAACACGATGAATAGAGACGTTGAGTGGCAAAATGGGAAAAGGGTAGCATGGCGATGCTCTGGGTGGCAGTGGTGGCAAAAGAGATGGCCGGAGGGGGCATCACAACAACGAGGAGCGGCAAAGTGCCTCGGGTCTATGACGGGCTTCGCATCCTTCAGGCTAAAGGGTTGGCGCACTGGACTCAGTGAGTCCAGGCGGTGCTAACGGGCTGGAAGCGGGGACCTAGGGTCACCGGAGGCGAGCCGATGGTGTCTTCCACGGAGGCGCCATGGGTGACTACGGGGAAAATGGCACAAACTACTCGCCTAACGCGAACTAGAGAGCGCATAAGGTTTAGGAGCTCACCACAATAGCAGAGGTGAAGATGATGAGGTCAGAGAGGTACTGGAGTGGCTTGTCAGCGATGGCGATGGCGGCGGTGGAGAAGTCCACGGTGAAGGGGCTCTACGTCGATGGAGATGCTACAAGAAGGCACGCATCAGCTCGCGGGCATGCTGGAGATGGTAATGGACGAAGGAATCTAATGGGGACTCACCAAGTTGGTCGAGATCAACGGAAATGGAGGCGGCGGCTGGAAATAGGGAAAATACGATGAGGGGATTCATTCTCTACGAGATGGACAATGTTAAGTAGGGGGCTAGGAGATGGAACACGTTGTGACGTGATCGGGTTGAGCTCAATCTCACTAGAGCGGTAGGAACGCAGTGGCAGGGATCTGTGCATCAGAAACAAAGATGAAGGCTGCACGATCATGCTACCGAGTTCCAGAGGCTGCATTAAGCAAGGGAATAGAGTGAGTGAGGTAAGAGGCGCATGGTAACGTGGTTGGCGGCAGCAAGGAAGCTCACTAGAGACGGCAATGGTGCGAAGGCGTGCTCACCGGCGTCGAGAACGACGTGCACGTTCCCGCGAAACCAGTGAGCAATAAACTAGAGTTTACACAAAAATGAAACGGTGGCGAGCTGAGGAAAAATATCACACGGTTAGGAACCTTATGTACGGTTGAGATTACCACGAGATCGATAGCGAGAGGTTGGCGGTTGCGCAAAAAACTCGCGGGCGCGCTCTCGTGTCTCCGTCTGCACAGGAAAAAGGTGGCGACTGGTTGTTAATAGCATGCATGTGGTGACGTACGAAACAAGAAAAGGCGACGTGAGCATATGGAGGGGGCAAAACCATGGACGGCGGTCGCAATCGATGGGTGGAGCAGGTACGGGTGCAACGAGCTGACGTGCGGAGACGAAGGCGAGGTGGATGATAGGTTCTGATGGGTGGGGCCATGGCATCAGCGCGAGAGAAGTGTGGAGTTGGGCCGTGCTAGACTTTCAGCCTAATATGGTGAGTGGGAAAAATAAATCCGGTTTGAATTTTTGAATTGGTTGAAAGGTTGTCCAATTTTTAAACACAACAGACAGGCTCCAAAAATTATAAAAATGTTTATGCAGGCTCTTGACACAGTGTAGTTTCTTTTGTAAGTTTTCCAAAATTTTATTTGTTCCGTATTTGTCTCAAAAATTCTTTCAAGCTACTGTCTGTATGCAAAAGCAATAATTGATTTGAGGAAAATTTCAAAAACATACTCAAAATACTTCCTCATTTTATTAACAGTACAAATACCCAAAGTTTGGATTTTTGGGATGTTACACCAGCATTGATTTCAAAGAAAATACATTAAACCCAAACATGAGCAGGCAGAGATTCTATCGACCAGCTTCAGTTATTGAATTCATACCGACGGAAATTGCTACGTACACACACCAAGAGATTAGCTTAGTGCACATGAGCATGCATACCAGCAACTCTGATCTTCATTGCTCCGTGTACACAAAAGTGCACCCAATATTTCAGGAATTCTTTGCTAGGTACACACAGATTTTGCACCAGCAAATTTGGGATTTCTTTCGCACAACAACTTTGAAGTATGATCTTCCTCTACTGTACTGAGACATAAGATTTTCTCTATAGCAAGTCAAGATGTGAACTGTTCTTGTATAGTTTGATTTGGATGGCGCTTTATTGGGGATCGACAAGATGCCCACTGCATAGTCTCTTGAGGAGAAGTAAAGAAAAGATCGTAATGTCTTATCTCAGATTCATATTCATCTATCAAATAATATTATGTATGGGGTTTTAAAGGAGAAGATCGCTTGCCAGTATTATGGTGAAATCTATATGATTTGCATGACCAGAAAAGGCGCTGTAAGATGCATTTGAAAGCGAAGCTTTATTCACACAAGATGGTGGAAGCGGGTCTTTATTGAACCCACAGCGACATTCAAACAAGTAGTATCGGATCTCAGTGCAGTGGAGATAAAATATGATGATGAATATTTGGGTCTTATTCGTTTATGTCTCCGCTTAGTTCATACTCTACGTTTAGATATACTATTCTATATAGCGAGATAATAATACACTTAATGAAGTCTATGAAACGCTATGTGCGAATAAAAAGATGAAACTCATGGTTCCAAATGAAAGTTCAAATTCACATGCAGAAGGCCTGGTTGTCCGTGGCAGACAACAGGAGAGGAGTTCAAACGACGATTCAAGAGGCAAAAGCTCAAGCAGAAATTACAAATGCACATACAAATCCAGATGCGAGGGCAAGTATTGTAAGAAAGATGGACACAACATATCGAGTGTTGGTGGGTAAAGAAAAAGGAGAAAAAAGAATAACAATTTAAAGAATGATAGATAAGAGGATAATGCCAAAGCCACTATTGTTACTGAGCAAGATTATGATAGAGATATTCTCATTACCTTTGCCAGTAATTCTAAAATTGGTGATGAGTGGATTCTTGATATGGCCTACACTTTCCACATGAGTCGAATCAAGATTGGTTTATGAATTATGAAACTACGCCAAGTGGTTTTATGTTGATGGGTGATAATTCATCATGCAAGATTGCAGACATTGGTTTTAGCGAGATCAAGATGTTTGATGACATCATCAAAACTTAATTGGATGTTCAACACATTCGGGTTAGAAGAAAACTTATCTCACTAAGTACTCTTGATGCTAAAGGATACAAGTATTCAAGTGGAGGTGGAGTTTTGAAGATCTTCAAATGCTCTCTTGTTGTGATGAAAGGTGATATGAAAGTTGTCAATTTATATCATTTGCAAGGTACTATAATTTGGGTAATGTTGTTGTTGCCTCAAATAAATCATCGATTTTGATACTATAAATCTTTGGCATATCGTCTAGGGCATATGAGTGGAATTGGCATGATGGAGTTACACAAAGAGGACTCCTTGATGGTTAGAGCATCAACAAGTTGAAGTTTTGTGAACACTTTGTCTTGACAAGCAAAAAGGGTGAAGTTTAGCGAACAATTCAATCTACAAAATGTATATTAGATTATGTTCACTCGATTTGTGGGAAGAATCCGCATTCTGTCCCTTGGAGGTGTTGGCTACATGTTGACCACTATTGATGATTATTCAAGAAGAGTTTGGTCATATTTAGTGAAGCATAAATCAGATGTGTTCAAGATATTCAAGGAGTGTAAGATTATGATTGAAAAACAAACTGGCAAGCAAGTCAAGATGCTACGTACTGATAATGGCTTGGATTTCTGTTTTGAGGAATTTGAAGCTTTATGCAGATCAGAGGGTATTGTGAGACATTACACTGTCTCAGGTACTCATCAGCAAAATATTGTGACCGAATGCATGAACAAAACTATTATAGAGAATATATGTTGCATTTTATTTAACTCTGGTTTATCTAGGAGTTATTGGGCTGAAGCCGCGTTCACTGTTTGTTATTTGATCAATCGGCCACCCAACTTGGCAATTGATAAGAAGACTCCAATTGAGGTATGGTCTGGTTCTCCAGCAAATTATTCAAATTTGATAATATTTAGTTGTTAAACATGCTCATGTTAATAATGGTAAATTAGAGCCTATAGACATTAAGTGCATTTTTTTAGTTATAAACCTGATGTGAAATGATATAAATTATGGAATACTAAAACTAGAAATATGGTTATTAGCAAAAGTGTTACTTTAGATGAATCTACTATGTTGTATGATAAACCATCTATTGATTTTTCCTGTTGAGAAGCTGCAGAAATGAAGCGTGCCGGTGGAGCATGTTATTGATTCAGGATCTACACCAGAAGCTAAAAAGAAAAACACACAAGATGTTCATGTTGTCTTTCAACCACCACAACGTTCCATTGCAGATGATAGACCTAAAAGTAATATTCAAGTTTCTAAGAGATTGATTGCAGAAGTTGATGTTATTGCTTATGCTTTGAATATGGCAGAAGAAATTGAACGTACTGCATAATTTTCTACTTATTCAAAGGCTATCTCTTGTAATGATTCAGAGAGATGGATGGCTACCATGCATGATGAGATGCAATATCTTAGGAAGAATGGCACTTGGAAGTTGGTCAAGTTGTCAATTGATAATAAGGTTATTTGCTGTAAATTGATCTTCAATAAAAAAAAACATTTTACCAACCAAAGATATTAGGTACAAGACAAGGCTCATTACTAAAGGATGCCAAATTCCAATTGTTTATTTCACATGTCTTTTCCCCAGTTGTGAAGCATAGTTCCATTCGCACTTTACTCAGCAAAGTGGCTATGCATTTTATGAGCTTGAATAATTGGATGTGAAAACTAATATGGGGGAATTGGTGGAAGGCATTTATATGAAGTAACCAGAAGATTTTGTCTTTCCGGGAAAGGAGAATTATACTTGCAAGTTGAAGAAATATCTTTATGGTCTGAAGCAATCACCCAAACAGTGGTACAAGAGATTTGACTCTTTTATGATCTCTCAGGATTTCAAAAGATTCGATTTTGATAGCTGTGTTTATTTGAAGACTGCTAGTGGCTCAGCTATTTATTTACTCCTATATGTTGATGATATGCTGATTGTTGCAAAAGACAAGGCATAATTTTCAAAGTTGAAAGCACAATTGAGCAGTGAATTTGAGATGATGGATTTCGGTGCAACAAAGAAAATTTTTTATATAGAAATTATCAGAGATAGACGGTTTGAAAAATTATACCTAAGTCAAAGAGGGTATATTGATAAAGTTCTTTGTCATGTCAACATGCATAAAGCCAAACCGGTTGATACTCCGTTAACTGCATATTTCAAACATTCTTCAATGTTATGTCCATAGTCAGATGACGAAATTAAGTACATGTTTAGAGTTCTATATGACAGTGCAGTTAGTTTACTTATGTATGTGCGGTATGTTCTCGCATCGATTTATCTCAACCATTTAGTGTTGTTAGTACATATATGGCTAATTAGACAAAGAACATTGGAAAGCACTTCAATGGATTTTCATGTATTTGCGGGCACATCGATGCTTTTTACAGTTTGAAAAGACTAAAGATAGAATTGTTGGTTATGCGGACTTAGATTTTGCTAGAGATTTGGATAAGAGAAGATTTATTCGGTGTTATTTGTTGGAGGATGTGATGTTAGTTGTAAAGCAAGCTGCAAGCTATTATTGCCTTGTCTACTCTGAAGCGAGTATATGGTTATTTACGAAGCTTACAAAGAAGTTGTTTGGCTAATAAGTTTATTTCTTGAGCTTTGTGGCGATGCGTCTTGCACTACGATATATCTGACAGTCAAAGCGATATTTGTCTTATGAATGATCGGATATTTCACGAGAGCGAAGCACATTATCTGACGATATTATTACATTCGAGGTGTAATTGCTCAATGTGACATGAAAGTCGATAAGATAAGTACTCATGATAATTCGGTGATATGATGATAAAGGCGTTAGTTTATATCATCCAGCGATCCTATGGGCGTTCGGTGCACAAGGTGTTTATGCTAATCTAGTTCGGGAGATCACGTTTTGTTTTGGCTACATGAGAATTCGTCTCAAGGCGAGATGGATACGAATTGAGTTTGAGTCGATATAAATTTCGTTTCTTACTCCAACTCATAGTTCTACTACTACAGAGCCTTTCATGTACCATTATAAATATATCCATATCATAGGGAAAAGAAAGAGTTTCATTGTAAACATCTCCTCATGTAGTACAATGATATTACCTTCAGCGCCATAGTTTTTCTCGAAATGGTTTTCCACGTAAAACTTGTGTCTCCGATTTCTATTTTTTCTTTGCATTATTTGTAACAAAATGCTACACACCTTAAGGTAGATACAATGCAGTGTGGCTACACAAACATAAACATCTCAAAGTCTAGACAGATAAATTACAGAGTCAAAATTACAAGAAGATCAAGCCAAACACAAATGGCGCCAAAATCATGGGGTTGAAGCATGAACTTAAGACCAGTGAGAATACAAAGTCAAGGATGTGAAGCGACTATCCGAACCATTTAGTGTTGTTAGTACATATATGGCTAATTAGACAAAAACATTGGAAAGCACTTCAATGGATTTTCATGTATTCTGGGGCACATCGATGCTTTTTACGGTTTGAAAAGACTAAAGATAGAATTATTGGTTATGCGGACTTAGATTTTGCGAGAGATTTGGATAAGAGAAGATTTATTACTGGTGTTCGCTGTTGGAGGATGTGACATTAGTTGTAAAGCAAACCTGCAAGCTATTATTGCCTTGTCTACTACAGAAGCAGAGTATATGGTTATTTCTGAAGCTTACAAAGAAGTTGTTTGGCTAATAAGTTTATTTACTGAGCTTTGTGGCGATCGTCTTGCACTACAATATATCTGACGATCAAAGCGATATTTGTCTTATGAATGATCAAATATTTCACGAGAGACGAAGCACATTAATATGAGATATTATTACATTCGAGTGTCATTGCTCAATGTGACATTAAAGTCGATAAGATAAGTACTCATGATAATTCGGTGATATGATGATAAAGCGGTTAGTTGATATCATTCGCGATCCTATAGGCGTTCGGTGCACAAGGTGTTTATGCTAATCTAGTTCGGGAGATCACGTTTTGTTTTGGCTACATGAGAATTCGCCTCAAGGCGAGAGATGGATACAATTGAGTTTGAGTCGATATAAATTTCGTTTCTTACTCCAACTCATAGTTCTACTACTACAGGAGCCTTTCATGTACCATTATAAATATATCCATATCATAGGGAAGAGAAAGAGTTTCATTGTAAACATCTCCTCATGTAGTACAATGATATTACCTTCGCGCGCCCATAGTTTTTCTCGAAATGGTTTTCCACGTAAAATTTGTTTCTCCGATTTCTATTTTTTTTCTTTGAATTATTTGTAACAAAAATGCTACACACCTTAAGGTAGATACAATGCACAGTGTGGCTACACAAACATAAACATCTCAAAGTCTAGACAGATAAATTACAGGGAGTCAAAATTACAAGAAGATCAAACTGAAACACAAATGGGCGCCAAAATCATGGGGTTCAGAAGCATGAGCTTATGACCAGCCGAATACAAAGTCAAGGATGTAGACGACTATCTGAACCATTTAGTGTTGTTAGTACATATATGGCTAATTCCGATAAAGAACATTGGAAAGCACTTCAATGGATTTTCATGTATTTGCGGGGCACATCTGATGCTTTTACGAGTTTGAAAAGACTAAAGATAGAATTGTTGGTTATGCGGACTTAGATTTTGCTAGAGATTTGGATAAGAAAGATTTATTACTGGTGTTATTTGTTGGAGGATGTGGCGTTAGTTGTAAAGCAAGTCGCAAGCTATTATTGCCTTGTCTACTCTGAGCGAGTATATGATTATTTACGAAGCTTACAAAGAAGTTGTTTGGCTAATAAGTTTATTCTTGAGCTTTGTGGCGATCGTCTTGCACTACAATATATCTGACGAGTCAAAGCGATATTTGTCTTATGAATGATCGAGATATTTCAAGAAGGCGAAGCACATTATCTGAGATATTATTACATTCGAGTGTCATTGCTCAATGTGACATTAAAGTCGATAAGATAAGTACTCATGATAATTGGTGATATGATGATAAAGGCGATTAGTTGATATCATTGCCAGATCCTATGGGCGTTCGGTGCACAAGGTGTTTATGCTAATCTAGTTCGGGAGATCACGTTTTGTTTTGGCTACACAAGGAATTCGTCTCGGCGAGAGATGGATATGAATTGAGTTTGAGTCGATATAAATTTTGTTTCTTACTTGACTCATAGTTCTACTACTATATGGAGTTTTCATGTACCATTATAAATATATCCATACCATAGTGAAGAAAAGAGTTTCATTATAACGTCTCCTCATGTAGTACAATGATATTACCTTTGCGCCCATAGTTTTTCTCGAAATGGTTTTCTACGTAAAATTTGTGTCTCCGATTTCTATTTTTTCTTTGCATTGTTTGTAACAAAAATGCTACACACCTTAAGGTAGATACAATGCACAGTGTGACTACACAAACATAAACATCTCAAAGTCTAGATAGATAAATTACAGGGAGTCAAAATTACAAGAAGATCAAACTGAAACACAAATGGGCACCAAAATCATGGGGTTCAGAAGCATGAGCTTATGACCAGCCGAATACAAAGTCGAGGATGTAGACGACGACTAGCGACAGCGGGTAGAGCATGTACGCCACTAGGCAGGTCCAGAGCGGGAACGTGGTCCGGAAGCTTGTGAAGAGGGCCATGATGACGCAGACGAGCAGAATGATGAGCACCTCCGACGAGAAGTCCCACGTCAGGTTCCTGATGTAGATGAGCGCCAAGAACACACCCAAGCACAACGTGTTGTTCATGGTCACACCACCATATACCTGCAAACGAAGCATCAAACGTTTGTTGTCAAGTCTAAGTAGAATTACAGACGGTTTTGGATGCTAAAGAGAGTCACTGTGTCTGTCTGCAAGTGATGTACCTCGGAGAAAGTGAGGGAACATGTCCTTTGCTTCTTCCTTATGGCGAAGATGACGGCGGAGACGGCCTCGCTGGAGTTGGTCGCCAGCGGGAGGGCGACGAACGAGATGAAGAAGGACGGGATGTGCGTCGCGTTGGAGAAGTTGTGAACGGCGTCGACGAGCGGGTCTGCGAATGCGGCAGCAATGGCAGTGCCCAGAAGCAGGAGCCCACGGCTTTGGCAATGCACCAGCCGGGGTTATCGACTCTCTCCACTGCCTCGTCGGATCTGTCCACCAAAGGTCGTGATCCTGCCTTGTCCTCTGCGGAATTCAGACAAAGTTGTTATGAGTTTATCTCTTCGTGTCCAAGCTACATTTTCTATCTGAATTGTTTGTGCATCCATAGTGTAAGTTACATCCTTTTCTTAGTACAAAATTTCAGAAGGAAAATTTTACGTGTTTGCATTGTTTATTGTGCACATCTCCCTTCAAAAGGCTCGAGAGGAAACAGATTACCTCGTGGTAGTCATTGATGAACTTATTGGAGAAGGCACCGCTAGCCGGTACACTCCGTTTAGCCTCCTTAAGCCACTTCTTCATTCCCTCGACGAACTCTGCCTCCTCTACAGTCTCATTGCCTGACGTGTCAAAGTCATCCATGATTTTGTTGACAGCGTCATCCTTGTCAAAGTCAATCTCCTCAAAGTTGATCCCGATGATAAGCGCACGCAGCTCAGCTCGGGACAGGGTGTGGTTCTGATCCATGTCAATCTTGTGGAACAACCTGAGTATGAGCATAGACAAGGTTCATGTCATGTTCATGAACGCTCTGTTGGCATATCAAGACTAACAAGAATATAAGATGTTTAAGCATCGCACTTTCTTATGACTTCTTCATTAGGTGTGCCATCCTCGTTAAGCAGCCGACCCAGTGCTTCCATTTGGACATGCTTTAAGATCCCAGAGATCACATGCTTGTGCTTTGCGTATGCGAGCTTCCTCCTCTGAATCCAAGGCTGGAAAACCTGATGCAAAATGTAGAATCTAACACTGTCAAAATTGATTCCTGTGTCCTCGCCAAAAAAAAAAGATTCTTGTGAGCTAGATTTGTCAATCTTGTCATCATTTTCAGGAGGCTGAAAACGCCCCTGAATTTTACCTGATACAAGCAGTAGGAGAGTACAAGCAGGAACGATACAATAAGGGCCAGCAAGACGGCTAGGCGCTGCCCATGGTGAGTCTTCAACATTTTTGGGAACTGAGCAATCACAAAGGGAAGAACAGATATTCCCATGATTCGTGCTGCGTAGCTCGTTTGCACATCAGTTGAAATACCAGTGCCTGCAAAAAAAAATGTGTTCATCTTAGAATTCTACAGAGTTGTTATACAGAAGCAGCCATGACTGGGTGTTTGAGTCATTCTACAGAGTTGTTAAATCTATCTAATCATGCCAAACATTACTACAAAATCACTACTGAAACTGTTGCATTTTCCCTTTTGAGATAGAAATTGACATTTCACTGTGCTACTTCAGAAGTTACAGAACAACCAATTATAAGAATTCAGAAACTCTCCAGTAACAACTTACCAGTCAAGCTGAAGCCCTTGGTGTCCTGTGAATCAACTGCAACACCGTTTGGCCCAATGTCACACTTGCCAACAACGACACAGGTTCCCCAAAGCAGGGTGAGAAGAAATACGGTTGAACCAGCAAGCAGCCCCATTCCGATCAGCACCTGACTTTGCGCAGTCTCTCTGCTCCCGGAGAGACCAGATACTGTTATTGCGAAGGAACATGCAGATCAAATTCTAGTTGGAAGTGTACATGAAGCACAGTATGCACAGAGATTAATATCCATACAGCAGTACAATGAAAATAGCTTCATGACTGTAGCATAGGTACCAGAATAAATCTGTTTTGAACAGTGTGTGAAAGTTCACATCGTAGATCATACTATCGCACAAATATTGGCCTAGCCCTTAAAAGACCAAGGAAATTGGGATTTACAAACAAGTTCCTGTACTGAGTTCATCTTTTACAGTGGCCACGGGAGAATTGCAACATTTTATTAACAGAAAGCAGAAGAAAAACAAATGCAATGAGGCTAACGTGCTAATGGTGTTGTACTGTTGTCGTGTTGAAACCAGAAGAGTGAGTTGATCAAGTGAGTTGTACTTGTATCATATGAAAGGTGCTCTGTCAAAATCCATAATTAAGTCTATGTAGGCGAGTGCCACATCAGTACACGTTGGTATGCAGATCTCACTGAGATCGATGTAGCAAATTGGCAACCAAGTTGAGTTGTAAAATTAAGCATATTAAATGCAACAATATCAAAGTCCGCATCCACATCGTTGTACTAATGCATAGCAACTCATTATTTAGCATGGGTAGGGAATGTGCACGCGTGTGTGTGCGTAGGTGGTACGAGTGGTGTGTGTTGAGTTTGTGCGTCTGACTTGCAATTTAAAAAACTCGTTTCTTTTTTCAACTAAGAGTAATTAGTACATAAAGTTGACTACAGATTTCACTGAGGAACATTGCCTATGATCTCTGGAGAATTCAGATCCTTCGTGGTGCATGTAAGTAACCAAGATATTACATAAGGACCACGGTAACGCGTTATGAATATTAACAGCCACAGTAAAAAAAAAAGGTTTTTTAGGTCAAGTAAAGAAGAAGAAGAGCTGGTGTGGTCCCATGCTATTTTCAGGTAAGATGGACTGCAACTCTCTCGAAAGGAAGACAGTGCACCAAGAAAGCCTAATTTCTCCAGAGCTGAATTCCAACTGAATACTAAATAATCCCCTCAGAAAGTACAATCTACGAAAAGCAAGGGGGAAAACAGGAAGTCATAAGGTCCCAAAAAAAATTGGTATAGCTCAAAACTCACAAGGACACAATATCAAAGATAGGGCCCAATTATATCCTCGAAGTACCACGCTATTTATGAGTACAAGATTACAAGATACATGCAGACAAGAAAACACAATAAAACTAGATAGCAAATTAAGTCGAACCCATCAGCTAATCAAATTATATGCAGCTCATTTAGAACATAAAGGTCAATTATGTAAAGAAGAAAACAAGAAAAACTAAAAAGAAAAGGAAAGGGCTCAAAAGGTCAGCAATAAGCATCAGTGGAACTTTAGTAGAGTAAGCTAACAAACTGACACATCTGAAAGCAGAGCTCTTAGATATAAAATCCAGGAACAAACAGGAGGCTTCATCAAAGGCATACTTTACTAAAGCTAATGCTCTGATCCAATCACAAACCAAGCAAGAGATTTTCAGATCTGAAACAAACCAAGAACATAAAGCGCGAAAGTATCCTCCCAAAATAAAAGCGCAAAATAAACGGGAAAATGATTTTTTAACTCTCCATTAAAACGCTGGTTTTTACCACTTCTCATTCCAGTAACAACTCGGAGTTTGCATAAAGAAGCAAGATTTCCACTCCTGAAGTGAGAAAGAAGCAAAGCTTTCGAAGTCCTAACCCTTGAACCATCAACCAGGCGACTAGGCAACCGAACACTTCGCAATTCATCAAAGAACAACATAAGTAAGCAAAGACAAGCGTACCGAGCACGAGGAGCGCGTCGGGGAGCGCGCCGAGGATGGGGAGGAGGAGGCCGCCGACGAGGCCGGGGCCCATGATCTCCAGCAGCAGCTCGCTGCCGGCCGACAGGCACGTGGCCGCCTTGAACATCAGGAACCCGTAGGCGAGCACCAGGAAGAGGTTGCCGAGGACCGTGGTGGTGCAGGGCAGGAAGCCGTACGACTGCTCGCACTTCTCGTCCGCCGCGGCCGGCGACCGCGAGGAGGAAGAGGAGAGGCGGATCACGGCCGAGGACGCGGGGGAGGAGAGGAGGAAGGAGGCTGGGGCGGCGGACGAGCCGTCGGAGATGAGGCGACCATATGCTGCGGCGGCCAGGAGGGAGAGGAGGAGGGGGACGAGCGGGAAGGGGCGGCGCTGCCGGCGAGTAGTCGCCATTGCGACGGAGGTGAGAAGTGTGGTGCGGTGGTGGTGGCGTTCTTTTTCGGTGGGAAGATCAGGTGCCCGTAGCTTTATATGCTGCGATCTGAGAGATTTTATCCTCTCACGAAAAAGTTCAACTAACCCGAACTGCCTGTGAGTCATTTGCCCACCCCCAACAGCTCCTCTCATCTCCTAACCGTCCACCGCTTCCCCTCTCCATCACCCCCCCCACCAACTTTGCTTTCGCTCTACATCTCTGATCGACCACCACCGTCACCGTCAACGTCTGAGCGCCAACGGAGAAGGGAGATGGAGCGGCGAGTCTAGTGGAAAGGGGAGAGAGTGACGGGGGTGGAGATGGCGGCGACAGAGGAAGGGGAGTGGAGGCGGAGGCTCGTCATGTCGGCCCGTATCGGCAGTGGCTCAAGCCCCGACCTAGCTTCTACTCCATATCTCCAGTCGGCCACCACCTCGCTATCGACGTGCTCACTAGAAATTGATATTTACTGCACAGTTCAGGATCATGTTTACTGGTACATCTCACTCTCTTTTAAGACTACATTTGTATGCGTACATACACCCTACTAGTATAAAATTATATTTTAATTTTCCTTTTTCAGGATCAACTCAATGGCAGGAAGAGCCGTTGGTCATGGGAAGAGCGGATCCATCCAAGAATTGACGGCGCTGGTTAAAGAGGCTAAACATTCTTTGTGCATTTTCCTTGTAGTAGTTTCATGATATTTTTTTAATTTCAAATTTGGAGCTTAATAAGTACTTGTTTGGATACATAGTGATTCGACTCAATCCCTTCGATTGATTTGAAATTTAAACTAAAATCCTTTCTAATCCGAAGGGATTTATTCTAATCCCTCCCTATCCAAACAAGCCTTAAGAGGGATGAATTTCTCCGTTTGCCAAATTGACTGGGAACCACAAATAATTTGGAAATACCTCGAGGGGGTGTGTGTGTTGCCATTTTTTAATTTTGGACATGCTTTTAATTTTTTTTTGTTCAGATTATAGGAAATCGTTACTAGTTTTGGGGGAAATTTAGTACCTATCTTAAAAAAAAAAAAAAAAAAACTAGATGCTACCTATCCTTATTTACCTTAATATGTTTGTCCTGAATAAAAGTAGAAAAGCAGTTGTGATGCCACCTAACAATATAATTTTTTTTAAACAATAGCTCAATAACACTGCAAAAAGAATAACGCCCAGTATTGCTAGGCACTTTGCCCTTTTTAAAAAGAGTACCAAGCAATATGACAGCATATTAAATTTGAAGAACTTGAACCTTTCTCGCCTGACTCAATATGACGTGAGGACGAGCGCTTGCTCGGTTGGTTTGCCCGTAAGTGTGCAAGTAGCCGGTCTTGGCTTTGAGCCTAGGAGCCTCACCAATATATAGGATTTTCGGTTGAATACTACATGCATGGTCACAGTGTGTGCCTGCGTTTTGTAGGGTTTATGTGATCTCTACTCTAAGTGTGTGTGTTAAGGACGTATGTGTGTGGACATATATGTGATGTGTGTATCTGTGTATGCGTCCGATGTGTACTCTCAGAAAAAAAAAAGACTCGGTGGGACGTTTGACAAAATGAGGTCGACTCAATAGAACATATTATTTGTTTTGGAAGGAAAAATATCTGATTATGCACCCATTAACATTTGAGGGAGAGTTGGAGACTGTTTTCTACCCTTATAAATTACATTGTGATTATGAAGATACTAATCAGTAAAGGTCGTGCGTGCAGGCCACCAACTCTTACACATGGTGTGTCAACATAATATAACAAAACAAAAAACAACTGTTCTTGCAAGTACAAAACACAGAACGTAACTACGCAAAATCTACTCCGATTAAATACTTGCCAGATGCCCAGATAAAACGTCTTGCAGCCGATTGGTCACGCTACCTGGATGTGAGATCAGAACCAGTGGACGCGCGGTGCGTTTCTCCGATCCGGATATGCGGAGGACACAGTACAAACAGTATTTTATGCTGTGTGTTTTGCAAACAGTGTTCTGCTGCAGTGTAGTAAACAATGTGTACTGTAGCATCTCTGCGTCTGTAGCCCGAGTGCCGAGGATCCCTCTCCGTATTTCTTTAATGATTCTGAGTGGTCTGATCCGGGCAAGTAGATCTACCGGCCAACAGAGCAGCAAGGCAGTGTACAGTGTACTTGCCAAATTGGCTCACCTCCGTCAATGGCGCATTCGGCTGAAATTTGAGGTCTCAACTTGTTCCATGAATCATGGGTAATGCAGCATTCCAGCCATGTGCATGACCTCGCTCCCATGTATATGATATCAACCTTATTTCCGACAGAGGCAACACTTACCAATTCGCATGGCACACCCCATACGCATTGAGAGAGATGAGATCAAACTCACGGCCATCTAACCGTCCAGGTGTCAATGAACCAGGTCCTTATTTATATGCAGTTGATCAGGGCTATTTATCAAAGAGTTTGTTAGTGCAGAAATTCTATCTCAGGTCCCCAACACATTAAGCAAGGTTGTTTAGCCGGTTTCTCTTCCTGCTAATTTTTTAAAGGCATAGCTTAAGTGATTTGAGCTTGATTAACATAAACCAACCAAGTAGCTCCTGTGCTCTGGTTCACTGACTGGTCAGATCTGGATAAGCGCAATTTAAGCCTGCATTTCACGAAGAACGTAGTAATCACAGGAATTCAACAACCAAGCACCACACAATAGATGAACAATCACACAGAGACGAACGATGTAATCATAATATGGGAAACATCTTTATTGATAAATTGATCTTTTCTAAGTACAATAGGATCCTATTTAAAAACTAAAACATATCGAAGACACTTTCGGTATTATACCATCGACCTTAAAATCAGGTTTCTCAACATAACTAACCCACTGCTACGTCCACAGCCACCTCGGCAAGCTGACGACACCTGGTCGGTTTGCTTTGTCGCTAAGTCTCTCTCGCTTTTCAGCATCATAGCGAGCGAGAGATCTTTCTGACAACAATTAGTGGGCACAGCTTAGACAGATGGGCATGTAGAAAAGGCTCACAGGCTTTCGAAGAAACTAGCCTGTTACTCGCAGCTTTAGAAAAAGGGACTCGGATTGCCCGCGTTTGGATCAGCGGAGTGCCCGCGTTTCACGAATAAGAATCCCGTGTTATCTCGACATTTGCTGGACTAATGGGGTATTAGTATTTATTTATGCACGACAACCGGTGCTCACCCAAATAGGTATTGCGGACGTATCAATTTTGTTATTACAAGGCAACGTACGGAATTCCTGCATTCTAAATGGAAATAGGGTTCGGTGTATATGATCTACAGTAACACATATTAAAAGCTGATTTTCACTGTTCAATTCAAAATCAAAAGGTTAAATCAATCACTACAGATATTTTTTATTACGGTAAATATTTTACTGCTACTATAATATTTACTACATTACCGACAGAGAAACCGGCTTATGTGCACTGTAAATTTGTTGACGCTAGGCTGTGTGATTGCAAAGCCTTACCATTTCATTTTCTTTTAAAAATTTGTCACTACCAGTGGCAGCACGAAGAAACGCTCCCGCGTTAAGCCGTTAACATGGTGGGTGGGACCATTGGTTTCATCGAACGTGCCGACGCTTATCGGGTTATTTTTACTGCGTGACCTGCCCACCAAAGCGCACCACATCCCAGAATTCCGAATACGACAACACGTCAACACGTACAGCAAGCGCAAGCGGGAGATCCGCTCACACTGGTTTTCGGATTTTTAACCACTGCTGTAGGCACAGAAGAGGTTGTTTTGTTTGCTACTTTTACAAAATAAATTAAATATTGGTAACGTTAATAAAAATTAGTTGTTGTTTAATTTGCTATGAAATTTTGGTAACATTCATAAAAATCAAATATTGGTAACGTTAACGAAAATTAGCTATTGTTTGGTTTGCTACAAAAATTTGGTAACACCAATGAAATCCAATGTCACATGCAAATAATCTGAAAACGATAAAATCGTTCACCAAAAATTTAGTAACACCAATATTTAACTTGGCCACGATCTAAACAACGTTCTTTTTTGCCAAAATTTGGCTTTGCTTAGGTTCTAGCTATGCCAAAATTTTGGCTTAACTCATTTTGGTCATCAACCAAACAGCCCCAAAATCTACCGGTATTTTGACTAATTTTGAGCATTTCAATGATATTTTGGAAAATTTTGTTATTGCCATAGAAAATATGTGCAATATCGAAAATCTGCTCGTTTGGTTTTTACCACCCTTCCGTGAGTGCGCATTTCATTGTAATCCCATCGGCTCAACAATGATTGGACGTTAAAAAATATGCAAAACAAATCAGAAAAAATTGGGAGGAAATCAAACAAATACCAGAAAATACAGAAAATTAGCGGGCCACTTCTGAACAAAAAAAATTGCACAAAAATTTTACATCGCTAAAACTTTAGCAATGTTTCATAAAATGTTAAGGAAGATTAGATCATTCCAAGTGTAATTTTAAATAAAAAATAAAAATTGTTCAAAAGTTATTTAATTTTTTTTCGATATTCTTTTGCTAATTTTCTTGTTTTTTCTGATTTTTCTATGATATTCTGTTTTCTTTATATATATTTGTGCATATTTCTTAACGGTCAATCCCCGTTGACTTGATAGAAAATTGGACGTAGTGTAAAAACAAAATATACACAGACGGAAGGATGACAGAAACAAACTAAATATATTTTTGATGACAAACAATATTGCACAAATTTAAAGGGGGTAAGAACAAAATTTCCTCTTTTTTTCTTGGCTTTACACTCTGTCGGCAGTGACTTGTAATTCATCGAATTGACGAATTGTGTCTTTTTCTTTTCTCTTGAAATCCACCGAATCCTGTCTTAATCATGCTGAATTGGTTCCTTAACGCGTGTCTGCCGCGCGCGAATCCGACACCGCATCCGTTGAGCCGCTGGGCCGGTGAACCGCACGCGGGATTTACACGCCGAGGGATACATGACATGGTCCGGTTCATGTTTTTAGTGGTAATGATCTTACTAGCTGTATCTTAGAAGAAACACCGTGAGCACGCACATATTCCTCGCGCCAACTGAGCTCCACTCAGTTCTCTGGTCAGT
Organism: Ampelocalamus luodianensis; assembly: GCA_036346255.1. Lineage (NCBI taxonomy): Eukaryota > Viridiplantae > Streptophyta > Magnoliopsida > Poales > Poaceae > Ampelocalamus > Ampelocalamus luodianensis. The sequence continues at coordinate 144,409 of JAYEVH010000048.1, read as the reverse complement.
TCACGTTAAAGGCCTCTTTGATTAAGGAAACACCACCAATGAATTCAGTTATTGTAGCACCGTTCGGTTCATAGTAAACGCATCATCAAATTGCAGAGCAATACTGTAGCATCATACGAAGAATCACAGGAATTTTAAAGGAACTGAAACATCCACTCCACAACCTCTTTGTTAGATGCATCTGAACTTTTGGATGTAATCTGAACTTATAATATTGATTAGTTTTGAACTCTTGTGACCATGTTTCCTTTAATGGAAATGGGGTGAAACCTTTTATATATATAAAAAAAAAACTCTTTGTAAAATTCACGTGCACGAAGAACGATAGCGCTCACCTGCGAGGGACTCACGGCCACAACATTTCTTGCCTTGATTCGCCATCGTCGAGCGTCACCTGCCTCGGCCCTTTATCTGCCGCCTTCGAAGCTCGCTTCGTCACCATGCGACACCACTGCCGTTGAAGCCTGACGTTGATCTGCCGCGGTGGCAATCAGGCTATTCTCACGGTGGCGGTGGCGACCATCAGATTTGGTCGGATCTCGACACCTGCGACCCTCCGAGCGGCAAGCTGCGATGAGGAGCTTCATGGGGGGCGACGATGCAGGGAAGACGGCGGGCGAGGACTAGGGTGGGCACAAGCGGGTGGCGGCTAGGGTTAGACGACAGGTGGGTGTGCATAGCAGTGGGGGCTTGCGTCCAGGATAGCTCGATTTCAATCCTACGGTTGAGATGGGAGAAATAGTGCTTAGTTAGACTAAAGTCAGATGAGATTGGTATTCACTCCAAAATTTGTGTTTCAAACACCTAATCCTACAAAATTCAGGTGTTTTACAATCATCTGTTTTGCACATACATCCCTATCTATTCATTTGTTTTTCTTATTATTGTGTCTTTAGAGGAGAGAATTGGTAAATACCCTTTCTTTAGTTGCCAATCTAGCATATACGCCTCTTCCTAAGGTAATTGATAATATACATCCTCTTCAGATGGAATTCTGGATTATATATCATGTTTGCTTTATTTAATCAAATTCCTTCCCAAACGAAGAGACAAAATTGCCCTTAGTCCGATCCGTGTTGCCGCTTAGCGCAGTGGGTGCTCGATGCAGGCCAAGGTGCCGATCTGGGTGCTCTGACTGTCATTCCAGTTCAGCCTCTCCATCGGCAATGACCCCAGGAACTCCATTTCAACCTCTCCATTGCCTTCGCCTCGGCAGCGCTCCACCTCTCGTGCTGCCCAACGACCCTAGCCTCCCCTTCGCCTTCTCTATCTGGGCTGGCCTTAAAGCCATCGGCTCCCCCACCCACGCCCCCTTCTTCCTCGCCACCGAGTTCAACCTCCTCCTACTCAAGCCCCATCTCGACATTTTCTCTCTCTCCCACACTCTCCGATCAGCCCCATCCCCACCGCCCCATAAGGTCAGGAAGGCCTCCGATAGCCACGAGCAAAGCTCAACTACAAGGCGTTCTCATTTAGTGAGAACAGGCTCGCGACAGGAGCGGTGGGCTCCGTGCGCTGTTGTCCATGATGCGGCTCACGACGAGGCGTGCTCCGTTGTGAGGCGAGGTAAACTGCGTCGCGGTTCAAGCGAAAAGTCGCGCCGCGGCTTGAAAATGCGGCCGTGCCGTCTGCAAGATGTCATTCTTTGGTCATGAATCTCCATCGGCGATCCAGCGCTATTTAGTGCGACCAGCCTCGTCGGCGGCGACGCGGGTGAGGCAATTTCGTCTCTTGGTGGCCCTTTTCCTTCGTTTGTCTTGCGGTTCGAATTTTTGCATATTTGGCCCTGTAGCAATTTAAAATTTTTAAAATAGCCCCCTGCGAGCGAAAGTTTCAAAAATGGCCCCAAAGCGATTGCTCCTACCGCGACGCAGAAGCGCGACCACACCACCGACCGACCACGCGCCCCACGCCAGTTTTTAAAAAAATAGGAAAAAATGGAGAATTTTTTAAAAAAATTTAATGTGATTTAAAATTTCAAATTATTGAAAAAATAAATATTGTTTAAACAAAATTAATGAAAAGTAAAAAATTAAAATCACGTCGAACCCGTATTTGGCGGTTGGCGCCTCGGTTATGCCTTGCGTCTTGCATGTAGCGAGGGCGATGCGCGTGGCTTTCCACAAAGCAAAAAGCGTTTTGTTTTTCTCTTTAAATCACGTCGAAGTCGCCGGCGTCACATCTGCCTCGTCTCGCGCGGCGCGTGCGCATGCCGCGGAGTGCGGCGGCGGCCCCTAATCGCGGCGGTGGCGCCTCGTCTCGCTGCGCGACCACGTGTCGCATGCACGCGCGCGCGGCAACGGCCCCTATTTGCGGCGGTGGCGCCTCGGCTCAGCGCCGCGTGTCGCATGCCTGAGCGGCGCAACAGCGAACCCCGTATTTGCGGCGGTGATGTCGTCTCGGTTCGCGCGCCCGCATCTTTGCATCGGCGAGGGCGCTTCGCCGCGCGCGTTGCTTTCCACCGAAAGCAAAAAGCGTTTTGGTTTTTTCCTCTTTAAATCACGTCGAAGTCACATCGCGTCACATCACGTCTTTCTTTATGCATTTGTGCTGCGTATATATGAGCGAACGCGCGGCTCGATCGTTATAGCGCGTAGCGTGTTCGACATTGTGATTACATTAGGCAATGACATACCTAATTAATTTTCTTAATGCGATTTTGAGGGTTACGTCGTGCCAGATCTCACTAACCATTTGTTGTTGTCTATTTGCGGCAATGGCCCGTCTTGTACCACCCCTTCTTGAGAGGCATGGGGCGCCCGCATCGTTATCACGCTTGGATCGGTGGCAATGGACCGCCCGGCTACGGTGACGCGGGGCCGAGGAGACTTAGCGTTGGGCGAAGCGGTATGTTGCAAGACCGTCAATCACGGGTGATTGCGTTCGCTCGCATCTTGAACATGGGGCGAACCTCGATCGATGCTGCCTTCTTTCATACTGGTTGATCGTTGGCGGCGGAGACCCACACGTTCCACTTCCGGTGGGAGATGACCGTGACAACGCAAGGCGTCGGCTTCATTCACGGGATGCGTTGTGAGGCCTTGCGGTTGTTCCTCCGAGTCCGTGGGTGGAAGGCGCGTCTCCATCACGCCGGGGCATCCTATCCCGAGAGGTCTAAGGCGTTCCATGCGCCTAGGCTGCGTCATTTCATGCATTGCCCAAATGGCGCCAGAGAGGAGGTGGTTCGATGCCACCTAATTGCATATTTGTTGTTTATTTTGGGTGGGTCATGTTCCCTAGCCTTGAGGAGACATGGTGTACCCGAGTTATATTCACCTTGCGGAGTCCATCGTGGGCGCCGGCGAAGCGACGTGCGCATGATCGATTGGGATTGGTATCTTGTGTGCTACATCTGCGTGCTTTGTCGGCGCAGCGTCGTCGCCGCGAGAACAGGCTTCCGTCTTTGTCGGGTTGACACACGCTATTACAGTGTGGTCTTGGGAGCACTTTGTGGTCGGACGGTCGTACTTCAGCCCCGCGTGATCCACCCTTACCCACGCACACAACATTTCTATGGTTTGGCGGACGGCGAGGATCTCGTGGAAGGCCCAACCATGGGATCCCGATGGGCGTGGCGGCAGGGTGGTCTAGGGATAGGCGCGTCGCATATACCCGAGTTCCACAGCAGTCGAGGTCTTGCATGAGGACGGCGTAATATGGGCTCCTTGGGCGGATGTCTTCGTGCAAGGCACGGCGCCAGCAGGTTGAGCTTGCTATGCCGGCGGGATGCGGCGTCTTGGAGGACAACTTTGTCATCTAGTCTTCTCCCACATGGTTGAGCCTACAACCCACAGGGTGATGAGGCGATTCAGCGCACCGGAGATCCCTCGGCTCTAGGGCGACCGCTTGCGAGCGCGATCACTTGTAAGTACATTGCATTGCTTAATAATATCGTAGGTCATTTAGTGATATGTTATGTCGGTACCATAATTTGTTGTGTTTGTTCCACAGTAGGCAAGCGAAGAAAGGCGAAAGAGCGATGGCGGCCGACAGCGGTGCTCGTGGGTAGATGCATGGCAAGCGGCCGCGCTTCCGTTTGCGCGGAGGCGCGACCTTACGATGAAGGTACTTACGGCGCGTATCGGAGTGGTACGTGCGGCACCGCGAAGCGAGGCCGCGAGGCACCCCGGCCCGACATGAAGATCATACCCGCCCGAGCGGTTGGGTTTGGGCATGGGCGCGCGCGTGCATCACGGCGTGGCGATTCGGTATGTTCGGCCGTAGTACATTAACCACCCTGCGCCATAGGTTGAGTAACCAAATTTCGATTGTTAGTAACCATCCGGTGGACCGGTTGGAGAGTGTTAGAGCGCGCGGCCGAGAGCTCAGCGGGGCACGAACAAGGCGGTTGAACGCCTCTTTTGGTGATGAAGGCGCTTGTTGGCGATGTTAAGCAAGTCGTTCGTAACATGGTATGGAAGGCACTCGATCAGGACACGAGGCATCGGAGGAGCGTCGTCGCGTACCTCGCCCCTCCATCTTCCGTCCGGCGAGTCGACCAGTAGCGCGGCGGCATGGCGGCCGGAACATCGTCGCGATTGCCACGCGAGGGCCGTCTGCGATGCGGTCGGTCCTCGTCGCGAATGGACCCTCTGGCGGTCCCGTCCTCGTCGCGGATGGACCCTACGATCCGTCCTCGTCGCGGCGGAAGGCGACATTAGAAACGCGGGCGTGCAACGAAACTCACGAGGTTATCCCGATTCTCCTCGCGACCTTACACTATCGGCCCATTTCCAATGGGCGTCTGGCGCCATGGTACCGATCGGCTACACCGTACCCGAGCAATTTCCCGATTCACCTCCCAAAGCGAGCCGACTTGGTGCCCTTCCGCGGATCTGCTGTGGATCCTAATGCTTGGATCAACGACTTGTTATCGGCGCCGATCCGCGGTGATGCCCCACGACGGTGTGCGGCGACACGGTGTTGAAACCCCGCTATGACTGCGGCATAACCCACGGTCACGATGGTGACATTTTCAAGAGGCGGTCGGCGAGACCTACGGCGACAACACGGCGCGGAAGGCGGTCTGAGGTCCTATGCGGCAATCTGCGAGGAAGCGTGAGAGGAGTAGTAACTTTAGAAGTGTGTTATGTCTTGTAACTTGTAATCGGTTCCTTATTTGTAATGTGATTGCACTTGTTTAGTTCGTTGTCTATGTAAAAATATCAATTTTATTCTCATAATTTTATTCTCATGGACAATTTTATTCTCATGGATAAGGAGTGCAGTACAAACCAAGTAGAAGCCACGCTCTACTTAGCAAGAACAAGAAACAATAGAAGAAACACATAAATAATTTGTACAAATTGTGAGATTCTTGGACGGGTCACCTTAACGCAATGGATGATCACAAGGTTTGAAATACCCGATGGAAGCAATGCTTAATAATTTACGCACATGTTGTTACATTTCAAACACATAGAAGCGAAAGGTCTAATACTTGGGATATTTCACATAGAAAGTAGTACAAGTTACAACGCAAATCACTACAACAACGCCATCGCTACGACCAACATGGTGAAGACCTTTGGATAGCTTACGGATACACGGTGGCGCGGAGAAAGAAGGCCTATTCGGGCAGTTCCTAAATGAGTGCCCATGACTCTTGCATAGCCTACACCTTATTGGTCTTGGCCGATCTCCACGTTGGCTCACGTCCATGTCGTTGCGGATGCGCCTTGATTGACGCCTGCCACGGCTTGGATGTCGCAGCTTTGCGCAGCGACAAACCCACACGGGGCAGCTTTGCGCAGCGATAAGACCACACGGGGCAACTTTGCGCAGCGGCGACGTGACCCGATGAGTCAGCTTTGGGCATCGACGTGACCCGACGAGTCGGTAACTTTTCAGAAATACAAGACAACACTCTGCCTCGCCAGAAACTTTTTAGAAAGACAGGCCACAGTACTCTGCGTCGCCACAAACTATTCAGAAAGACAAGACAATACTCTGCCTCGCCAAAAAACTATTCAGAAAGACAAGACAATACTCTGCGTCGCTAGAAACTTATCAGAAATACAAGACAACACTCTGTCTCGCCAGAAACTTTTCAGAAAGACAAGACATCACTCTGCCTCGCTCAAGAAACTTTTCAGAAAGATAAGACAGCACTCTACCTCGTAGGGTACTCACCAGAACTTAACCATACCGTGACCACCCCCGGGGGCTTATAAAATGGGGTGACTTGCTCTGGGAGAGAACACTACACAACCAAACCCAACACTACACAAGAGCTTCCTTCACCACGTCGGGACGGACAAGAGACAGAAGAAGCAATGGGACAAGATGACAAAGCAATGGGATGAGATTCGCGGACTAGCAAGAGGCTGGCTGGGAGGCGGGGCGACCAAGCAAGAAGCTGCTGCGGCCGGGTCGGCAAGAGCGCTTGCTAAGATGGCGACTCTCGTGGTAGAGGCCCCGTGCGACAACCCCATCTGAGCGTTCCAACGGCGTTCGCGCGGCCACCCGCGCGAGGAGGCGCGCCCTTCTTTGGTGCATGGACCCATGCAAGTTCTTCAAGTCTAAGCAGGCTAAGCACGGGCATGCGTTCTGCGGGGTTGTGCGAACTACTCTGTGACAATCCCGACCGCCATTGGGACACACGCAACTATCGGCAATGGTAAGGTCGATTCTGATATATTTTATCCCTTTCTCTTTGAAGTATGCACTAACAACCTCTCCCATCTACCGTAGTCCCGGATCCGCTATGTGGCTACCGCAGTGGATCGACCACGAATCCACCCACATGACCGGTGGACTCGACTTGAGGAGTGGGATGTCAAAAGGGCCCGCGAGATCGGGAGGACGAGCGCGCAGGGCGAGCAAAGCAGCGTATCGTCGGAGACAAAGCTCATCTCGGCGTGCAATCGCGAGCGTGCGAGGCTCGCGAGAGGAGCGCGAGAAAAGAGGAAATAGCGACCAAGGCCAAAGAGGCGGCGAGGAGTTCAACGCCGAGCTCACAAGGAAGGAAAATGGCCCGATCTGGCGATAGGTTGGGCCATTCGTAGTAGTCCTTCGTCCTACACCGCCATGTTTTTACTATCCCCTAAAGGCATGTATACTTACATAGTCAGGATGCTTGTGTCGCCTTTGCATGCAGTAGTAGTAGCAAGGATGACTCAAGCAATTAGCCAGAACTAGCATGCCATGTGACCACGTGTAATGTGCCTCTGTCTTGATTCTAATGTACTTCTCCTTGAACCCAAGCGCAATTTAGGCACGGGCTATATATGGATGGTTTGGTGCCATTCATTCACTCTTCACTTCCTCTTCTCCTTTCTTCCAACTCATATCTTTGGGCATCGGCGTGACTCGGCGAGTGGTTGTTGCGCAATGATGTGACGACAATCGGCTTTTGCGCGATGATGTGACGGCGAGTCGGCTTTCTTGTGATCATTGACGACGAGTCGACTTTTATGCGATGATGTGACGGCAGTGGGACAAAATCTAAAAGACATCACGCAACAACGCCAAATGATTCCTCCTCGGGCCGCTACCTCGCGGACACGAATATCCTTCAACCCAATTGCAATTTAGCCACGGGCTATATATGAATGCTTTGGCGACCATTCACCTCACTCTTCACTTCCTCTTATCCTTTCTTCCATTCTATAACATGTCTTGGCCTCATCTAACTTTCGTGTGAAGCGACAATTAGAATCATTGCGCGTGACACCTCGTGTGCCCTCGTTGCGGGGATCAGGCAAATGTGTTCACCTCGCATCGCCAACGAATCCATCCAGAGTGTTCATGAAGTGTTCAAATCTTACGGTAAATCTTGCCTAATCATCCCAAATGAATTCCATTCGAAATAGCACGTTCTTTTTCACTTCAAGTGCAATTCTTTTTGAACACAACATGCGGTTTTGGCGGTGGGGTGATGAAGGCCCGATGGTTCGAGATATTGCAATGCAAATTCTTTGCCTTACAAGAAGACACTCGTGGTGTTCTTGCATTTCCTCGATGGCTCGACCCTCCGATCAACCAATGCAAAATGAAGCTAACATACTTAAAATCTTGGATGAAAGGATGGAAAGTGTTGAGAAAATGCTTGAAATTACTTCACATAGTTAGTTTTGCGGTATTTCTTCTATTATTTCTTGTTCTTGCCAAGTAGAAGTCGGTTGTAATAAGATTGTAATGTTCACTCTTTATCTATGTATCGTAGTCCTTCATAAATAGATCAAGCGTCGTGTATCCTGTATTACATGACGTATGCTTTGCGACATTGTTGTACTTTAGCGTCTGACGTTAACAAAATATTATTCGAGTCTAACGGATAGTTTTCAGTGCGAAAGTATAGCATATTTGGAATATCCCACAACCTCCTCTACACCGCAAATATACCTTGCTATCAAGGCGCAAACCCTACTCTTTTTCATTTACGCAAACCCTAATCGAAATAGTGAAGAAAATTGTGCGATGCATGTAGAGTATGGAACCACAACATTTCGGCTAACATTTCAATGTCTTGTTTTAGGTCATCTTCATAATCACAACGAGCGTTCTCAGCCCCTTTAATTGTATTTTGTACAAGCTCCATAAAGTAATATGCTTTAACTCGTCATTTTTAACAAGCATAAAGTAATATCACTTACCTTCCTCCTTACGACTCATTACTATCTTAATCGTCCTCGTAAAATTTCTCAGAAATTTAGCGCACTACAACAATATACGACGATCATAAAATGTTATTGCGAGTCTGACAAATTTTGTACCCTTCATATTCTACAAAAATAACAAACAGACCAACCAACGTTGTCACCACTTTTATTTTCAAAAATTAATAACATCATACAATAGATATTTAATATTTTAAATTTTTATAATTTTTAAATAATATTTAATATTTTTGAAAAAACTATTTTTCCAAATTTTATTTAATTTTTAAAAAAATTGAATTTTTAAGTTCTTCTTTTAAAAAAATCCGAAAGAGGGGGTGTCATTTGCTGCCTTAGTGGCAAGCAACTCTTGCTTGCTTGCAGGGGCAGCAAGCTGTCGCCCTCGGTGTATGATAGGAGCACTGTTTTAGGGCCATTTTGAAACTTTCGCTCGGAGGGACTATTTTTAAAATTTTAAATTGCTATAGGGCCAAATATGAAAAAAAAAATACAGTTCCCGTCACAGAAGGACAAAACCTGTACGGCTGTACCTCGCTCGCACGGAAGTACTAATCCTGACCGACCACTGACACGTCACTCTCTACCCCAGTAGTACACGTGACCTCAGGAAGGGGGCCAATTTGGTTGGCTCGAAATGGAATTCCCACTGGTTCAGTTTGAATCTAACTAATGAAGGCTTATACAGTACATCTAGATAAACCTAGACAGTGGCTCAGCTTAAACAAACTAATGATGTGGAAATTTAGCCAACGAACAGACCGAAATTAATCCTCCCATTATGACAAGGGTAAAATTGATCTGGCTAAATCACTTCTCCCTTATCAATTTACAAGTTGTAAAAGTATAGTAACTCTATCCTCTATCGGTGTATCTCAAGTCCTAGCCTCTTGCAATCCTAGCCCACCTTTTTTTAGAAACACCCAGTACAACATAGACGTCCATACACACGCACACCACCACACACGCACTCACACATACAGCGCTGCGAGAAGGCTGGATGAGCGGGCTTGCGAAGAGATAATGAAGTCTGCATGATGTCTCACTTGCGGCGGGCACGTCGCCTCCCATGAAAGAATATTCTCTAAATGAGACACGTGAGGCCAAACACGGAGTTTAAACCCCATGGTGAAGGTACAACCACCTCCACTAGCCACCCAAGCAAAACTTGGTTCTCAATCCTAGCCCAACTAAGATGGCACTAAACTCGCTTCATAGAGTTAGCATTAAGTAAAGATACATTGCGTTTTGGTTAGCACCGCTTTGTACTACTCCTACTTCATAGTATGTTGAGATCAGAAGAAACACAATAGAATTCAAAATTAAATTTAGAAAACCAAGACAATAAGATGACTCGCTAGCGGGGCAAAATTGAGATCAAGTTGTGACTACAATAGACGGGCGTTCTTTTAATTTGAAGCAACTTTCGCATTCTTTTCCCTTTTCGGCAAACTGGGCATAATTTTAAATCAGAAGAGTATTAGATACAATGCTGACTGCTGACTCCTTTAGGTTTGCGGCCCGACCAAATCTAACTGTTATTTACCTTACGCTCAAGACAGAGAGCTCTTAATCTGTCTGTAGGATTCTCCACTTGTCAACAAAGGTGGAAGCAGGTTCCCAAAAATAGCAACCCCAACTTCGTTTGTTAGATAAACATTAGAGCCTTCGAACTTCCTTTCCTCCCTTCTCGACTTAACCCGATGCTTCACTTATTCTAAAATGACAACAATCAATTGGTTATGATCAAGATGGACTAGTTGAAACTTCAAACATAATCAGAATCTACTAGCTATTTGCATGGAGCTCTGAAAGAAGCTGACAGTAAGTATTGGCAACCAAAGCCTATGTGTTTATCTCCGGGGATGGACGAAGCAGAGGCAGATGACCTTACCCTGTCAAGGCTGTCATCTGCCATAAACAAACAGCGATTTCGGTGGATGGGTTGGTTAACGTGTCAGCTAAATGGAAAAATGCTCCTATCTTCTCTTATGAATTGACAGTCAGATGCTTCACTTGCCTTGTAATATTGCTAGAGAATCTAAGGTCCATGGTCATTTAGTAACAACTGAAGTAGGAGTATGTTGCAAATTGGAATGACAGTGGCAGATTGGAAGGTAAACGAAGCTGTGACAACACTAGATATTTCAAACTTTTGTCTGATAAATTGCATCGTATGATCCAGTAGATATTTCAAACTTTTGTCTAATAAATTGCATCGTATGATCCTATTCCTAACCAAATGTAGAGGCGTTCAAAAGTTAATAAAAGCTAATGTTCCCATGAATTGGTTGTCCCAGGATATACTATAAAGTATTACCTCTAACCAGAAATGTCTGACTTGTATGTCTAACAACATCACATATCAGCATAGATAATGAAAACACACAATACTCGCATCATTACTGGGGATAAGACCATAAGTGTTAATTATATATACAAACATGGCGGTTCCTTCTCATTGGCAAAATTGTGCCCCTGAGAAAACGGGAAGTTCTCTCAAAAAACAAAGAGAAGAAAACAAAACCAGACCAAACCAAAGTTCATCCCTATTCCATCAAATCAACATCAAGGACATAAATAAGCTTAATTAGTCAAATAAATACTTACTTCGTTTGCCTTCCGATGTGCCCCAATTGATTATCATCAAAGCGGCTAATATTTGACAATAAAAGCAAGTCATACTGATATGCATCAGTACCCAGCTGAACTAATAAAAGGGGTGAATAGATTAGCCAACAGGGCAAAAAGGTCTTGCAATTAACGCCATATTGCACTTCTGCAATCAACATAACATACGGAACTTCACAACATTGTTACAATGGAAGCCAGAGACTATTGAATAGACAAAAGGAACTACCACAATGAAGTTAGTGGAGAACTGGATTGGGTGTTCGGAACTGATAAAAATGTGGTGCAGCTTCAGTAAGCCATGATGATTCAATGGCAATAACATTGCGCATATAGTGCTTATCAGTTGAAACAAGAGACTGGTAGACGACCCACTTTGGATTAACCCTAAAATGTGAGGATGATGTCATGAAGTGTATTGAAAGAATATACAGGAAAAACACCCATCAAATATAGTAAATTATCATTAAACTCACCTAAAGAGCACAGAAGATGGATGAATGTAAACTTCTTGGGATGTCCTAATTGTTTTATACATTCCATTCTGGCCATATTCCTATATAGCAGAGAAAGTCAGCAGGATCACAGAAAAATCAGACTTGAACTGCATGTTGCAAGCTAGCTGAATAGTAGCTGTTCTTCAGGATAAATGAAGCACAAATGTGCAAGAGCACATCAACCACAGAAGAATTCAAATATAGTTCAATGTTTTTAAATGTCACAGTAGCTGACTAATTTTGGTGGCAAAATAAAAAATATGTGCACCTTGCTGACTCTCTAGTCTCTACACCTATACTATATATTAGGTCAGGATGACATTTCCAAGATATCAGCTACAAAAAAAATCCACGGCAAAGCTGCCATTGTCTTTCATCCTTGGAAGTGCCCAACCACAAGGAGTGGAAAACACATGCAGTTTCGGAGTTGAACCTCCAGGGACCCGTCTACAGACAGCCATTATAGGCGGGTGCTGAGCTGGAATTCACTCCCACCTCTCAGGCCGATGCTTTTGCCCCTACTTTAGTCCACACACACGCAGACACACCCCAAGTCCCCAATTAGGGCTTGTTTGGATAGGGAGGGATTAGAATCAATCCCTTCGGATTAGAAGGGATTCTAGTTCAAATTCGAGTCAATCCGTAGAGATTGAGTCGGATCACAATGTATCAAGCTGTTATGAATAATGTGTTCATCTATTCAAGAGGCCCAATGGGCAATATACATAGGGAGTACAAAGGGGTTGCCATATCTGAGATAAGGAAACCATATACAAGAGTTCTATTCTAACACCCCCTCAAACTCATGGTGGATCACACACTGCGAGTTTGGAGAGAAAATACAAATGTTGTGTCCTAGTGCGTGGCTTCGTGAAGAAGTCGAGTAACTGTAACTCGATGGCACAAATTGTAAAGCAAGTACTCCTCCCGAACTCAGTGGCGAGTGTATGAAGCATCCACACCAATGTGCTTGGTGAGCTCATGCTTCACTGGGTCCGGGCATCTTGATCGCTTTGTCTTGTCGGACAAAAGAGTCGTGGGTCCCATCACGGGCACTCCAAAATCTGCAAGTAACCACCTCAACCAAGTAACCTCTGCATCACTGCTGCCATAGCTCTCAACTCGACCTCTGCACTCGAGCGGAAGCTGCGGTCAGCTTCTTAGTCTTCGGGCAATCGGGAGGAGCCAAGAAAACACGATGGCGAAAGAGAACGGCGATCGGAAGAATCACTAGCCCGGTCGCATCGGATGCGCTGAAGGCGTAGTGAGGTGGAGTTAGGAAAAAACAAGCGACGAGAGATGGTCCGCGCAAGTAGCGAAGAACACGAAAAAGGTGAGCGTAGTGAAGATGGGTAGGATGAGCCATGAGCCGACTCAAGATATGAACAACATAAGCAATATCGGGCGAGTACTCACAAGGTACACCAAACTCCCAACAAGATGGCGATATCGAGTAGGATCCTCAAGAGGATCGCCATCGATGACACGGCTGGAGGATAGCTCCATGGGAGTCTCGGCGGTGCGAGTGTCGGTCGGACGGATCGATCAAGAAGATCCCGAACATACCCTGTGGGAGAGGTAGTAGCCCTCGGGCATAAAGAGACCTCAATCCCAAGGAAGTATGTAAGAGAACCAAGATCGATCATCAAAAATTGCGCTGAGGTGCTTCTTCACATATGTGATGAAGGAGGAATCATCACGATGATGAGCATGTCATCAACATCTGAAAGAAGCGATGTCCTACCGAGATGAGGTATGAACAAGCAGAGCGGGATCGTGGAGGCGGCGGTGAAACCGAAGCGGTAATCAGCGAGGTAAAGCAGCAAAACCGGTACGAGGAGCTGTTTGAGACCGTAAAACCGCGGCGAAGGCAGCGGACATGCCCATCGAGAACAGAATACCCGGTGGTGGTGCATGTAGACCTCCTCATGCAAAACGCCATTAAGAAAGGCATTCTTAACATCGAGTGAGAGATAGACCACCGACAAGCGAAGCAACCGCAACAAGAGTGCGAGCGGTGGTCATATGGGCGCGAGGGCAAAAGTCTCGTCGTAGTCACGGCCGTACTCTGCGAGAGCCGCGAGCCACAAGGCGAGCCTTGTAGCGCTCGATAGTACCATCGAGCCAAGTCTTAATCTTGTACACCCACTTGCGTGATCGGACGAGCATGCACAGTGTCGGTACAATATCCCAAGTCTCCGTGCGTCGAAGAGCATCAAGCTCCTCGCCATAGCGGTGCCACTCGAGAATGAGGAGCAACCTCACGATAAAAACTAGGCTCGATGTGAGAGAGCATGAGCTATCGAGCAAAGCCAAGGCGATCGGGAGGTCGAAGGGATGTCCGGTCACGAAGGGCGTAACGAGGAGCATCATCGGGAGGATCGGATGTGGGTGTCGGCAAGATACCGAAGAGAGGCGGTAAGGACAAGGGCGTGCAGGTAGTGAATACGAGAAAGCGAGGCGGTGGTGGTGTAGGAACAGAGGCGGTCTTTGCGAGAAGCAAAGGCCGGAGGGAAGTGCGAAGGAACCACCGGAGGCAGACTAGGGAAGGCGTGATAGTGGAGAAATGGGTGAAGAGTCGAGAAAGAGACAACCACGAAATCGACTCAGCGGTGGAAGCAGGAGGCCGAATCTCGATAAAAGAAAAGTCGAGATTAAATCAAAGCGGCGTCTCGTGAAACCACGATCCGTCGGCGAAGGATCCCGGCAACGATAACCCTTATGCTCGAACTATAACCAAAAACACACATTCAACGGTGGTGACGGTTTAGTGCGCTCACGAGGCCTGTGAGAACAAAACAAGTACAACCAAAAACACGAAGGTGAGTGTCTTTGGGGGCTCGAGTAGAGGCGCTCTATAGGGTGACACCCTTAAGAGCGATGGAAGGTGCATATTGATGAGATATGCGTGGTAAAGCACCTCGACCCGAATTGTGGTGGAGCGTGAGAGGCAAGAAGAAGAGTGCGGGCGGTCTCAATCGGATGGCGATGTTTGCGCTCGGCAACCCGATTCGAGCATGGGCACCGGGACAAGAAGGCGGTAAAGAGTGCCTTTCGAGAAAGAAATTGTCTAAAAGCACGAGCGATGCTCGCGGCGAATCACGGCGAAAATGCGGATGGGAGAATCAAGCGATGCGAACCATCGTTGCAAAGCTACGATAGATCGCAAGAAACCGACCACGATTAGACATAGGGAAAATCCATGTAAGCGGAATAATCATCAATGAAGATCACATAAAGTTTATGCCCGCTTTAGAGATAATAGCGCGAGTCCCCATACATCCGAATGAACTAAGTCAAAGGGCGAGAAGACAAGGACTCACGAGAATGATAAGGAAGTCGTAGCTTGCCCGACTTACAACCACGACAAAACATGGTGCGTGTCATGCGATAACACGTCCAAGAACACTCTTACGAACTAATGAAGAAAGCGGGACCCACACAAGTGACCTAAGCGGTGATGCCACTGCAAAAACTCGGAGGTGGTGGCGGCGGTGGCGGTGGAAATAGTCGTAGAGGTGGCAGAGCAGCTGAAGTGGACGGAAGGTGGGCGATCAGGATGTAGAGACCACGGCGATCCTACGGCGCGGCCGGTCCCAATCACCGTCCATGCATCGGTCTGAACAAAACACGTGTGAGAGTCAAAACCAACCCTACGACCAAGATCGGTGGTGACCCACCGAGAGAAGGCGCATGGCAAGCTAGGAACATGAGAAACAATTTGGAGCGGAAAAGTCGGTGGACAAAAGAGTGCCACGGTGGTGACAGAAAAAGGAGTACCGTCGGTATGCGAGCAGAGATAGGAAAAAGGAGGTCAAGCGGCGTGAGAGATGTGAGTCGGTGTCATGTGGAAAGAGGCACCGAATCCGGAACCCAAGAAGTACTGGAGGAGCGTCGAGCTAGATAGCGAGAACTCTTTGAGTGTGAGAGAGCCTGAAGTAGAGCTGGCGAGCTGGCGAGCAGTCACCTCGAGAAGATCTGACGTCTTTGGTGCATCCTCCCGTCGAGGAAGGGCCTCCTGCCCCGCTTCTCGGGTCGTCCACGCGCCTTGTTACGCTTTGCGCACCGCACAACGGCGTAGTCGTGCGAAGTTCTTGCAATAATTGCACCGAACCCGTTGGTGCAAAAGCGGAGCGTAAATGACAAGCGAGAAGATCTGTAGTCGAAGCGGCCGCGGTGTAGTCGAAGAAGAAGGGTAGCAAGCACGATCGAACGGTGAGGAGTGCTAGCCGTGGCCAAGCTCCTCGGCCGAAGTGTCGAAGAGCCTTGGTAACGATCGGTCGTGGTGGCGGCTCGGCGGTGGCCACGACGAGCTCAAACTCTAAGCGCGAGACGGCGACGAAGTCATAAAGCGGCGATCACGATCCGCCTGCGCTTTATGACACTCGGACGAGCGCGAAGCGAGCTCGTCGGTGGCGCCAGAGCGGCGGGGCTCGGAAGAAGTCGTCGGCGGAGAGTCGTCTGGCGGCGTCTCAACTCACGCTGAGCGAAAAGAAGCGAGCATCGCCGCTCTGCTGTATCGCTCGCGCAAGTACTCCCAGATCGGCGAGTGGCACGCGGGCCAACAATATCTGGTGGATGGAATCGTCGACGCCGACCACCGGGATGGCTCGAACACGGGCCTCGTCGACACCGGCGCTCAAAAGCGTCTATGGCATCTTGAAAGCCTCATCAGGCAGACGGCGGCGGCGGCGACCTCGCCTCGTCTTGGCGACCTCGTCTTACGTAGAAGGTGCGGTAAATTTGCCGTTCGAGAAAGGCGAACCGGCGACAGCGGACAAGCTCGAGCACCGATGACATGTCCCAGGCGGAGACCATCAAGGGTGATCTCCATGAGTGAAGACCACAACACGTAGTTCGTCCCATTAAGCTTGGTTCCGAGAATGGGATCGCGGTGATGGAGCGGAAGCCATTGGTAGGCGTGGCGGCGGCGCGCGACAAAAAAGCAACGAAATCTAACGTGTAGCGTGGCGGTTAGAAACTTTTTTCTTTGACTTTTTTGACACTTTTTTTCTTTTTAACTACCGTTTGGCGTGGCTCGCACTAAAAGGCGAAGGCCTGCGGCCGACGATGCGTGCGGGGAACTAGGGTTCCCTGCCGCTCTTAACAGCGGCGGCGGCGGCCAGAGCGGTCCGCTCCGGCAGCGAGGCGAGGTTGGCGGCGCAGGCTCGAAGCGGCGTCGCGGCGCGGCCACGGCGGCGACCACGGCTCGCGAACGCGGCGGCAGCAGATCAGCGGCGGCTTCAGCGATGTCGAGCGCCGGATCCAGCGGGGCGTCGGATCGAGCTTCGGCGGCGGCTTCAGCGGCGTCGAAGCGCCGAATCGAGCGGGGCGTCGGTCCGAGCGGACAAAGCGCGAGGCGCCCGCGGCGTCGCGGCGGTTCCGGTGGCGGCGTCTGCGACGGCGGCGGCGAATCGGCGGCGGCGGCCTCGCGTCGAAATCCCGGTCAGGCGGCGGCGGCGACAGGCTCGGGCTCGTGATCCAGTGGCGCAGCGACCCGACGGGAAGGCCTCGGCTTGGCGGTGGTGCTTGGCGTCGGACGACCGGGAACACAGGCGGCGGCGACGGCAGCGGAAGCGGAAGGAGAGCTAGGTTAGAGTCTAGCTCTGATACCATGTTATGAATAATGTGTTCATCTATTCAAGAGGCCCAATGGGCAATATATATAGGGAGTACAAAGGAGGGTTGCCATATACAGATAAGGAAACCATATACAAGAGTTCTATTCTAACACAAACAAGCCCTTAGAGGGCACCATTTGTCTTTTGTATCAGGCCCTTGGCCAATTGGCCTATATATACTTGTTGGGATTCTCATCTATAACTTGGACTACCACTTTCTAGTTTCTAATCATCTAATAATTCATTGTAAAAACTGGACTGCTCTTTTGGAACGTGAGGCGTGCTTGCCAGTGGGCCAGTTCAACAAAATTCTAGGAGGTTGGTTGCCGGGGAAGTTCATTCCCAATCTTCTGGCCAGTCTGGACTGGTCCAATCCTATAGAACAGTTTATCGACACACCAATAAAGACTTCAGCTCCTAATCATAAATTAGGCTTTTATGGGGAAACTAAGCTGTCTACATGTTTGAGATGTATGAGAGCACCAAATTTGCCCTGTAATGTAATATGAAAACATATTACAGAAATTGAGCAAATACCTCCAGATGACATGCATTAGCAAATGAACCAGCAATAATGGCCTTTCTAACTGCCTGCAGAATATCGAGATAACAATGCAGTTAGCGTAAAGCCGTAAACACATGAAAGCTTCAGTAACTTGTGGAGTTGTGGGTCATAAAGAATCGATTCAAGAGGATTTTAAGCACTCCCAGCAGTAGCATGAGGTAGAAAAGGACTGTATACGGAGCTGTTACAGGAGATAACTAATTCTAAAATATAACAGTTAAACACAAGACAAATTCTTCCACTAATTCTAAAATATAACAGATAAATAAACATTGTATACATATCCTCTTCGAATGTGGATATTTGTATGTCAATATAATATTATATTATTCTCGATCTATTGAATAATGAATACTGATAATTTGTTCTCCAAATTGTACAGTCTATGTGTATACATATTTTTCCTCAAATGAGGATAATCTATGCCGGATTGGAATGTCTATGCCAATCAAGCTATCCACTATAGTCAATACATTCCATAATAGCATCTAATTTCCAAAATGCGTATGTATACAATACCACAATCTGAAAAGAAAATGCATTTTCGTTCAGTTAAGAGTATCATTGAAATGCTCAAAATTAACTGACAATCGACGATGCACAATAAATATTATTCAAGTGCAAAAGAATGGCACATTGTTATGCATTGTAACTACCAAAGTGGCAATATCAAAAGGTACATGAATAATAGGGATAAAAGAATTATTTAAGATACAAAATTGCAGAATTGCATTAGAGAAAACACTTGAATTTACCCTAGTATCCACAAAGAACTCATAAGTACCAAAGAAAAATTAATTGAAATTGGAAATATCCTACCTGCATATCTCTGTCACATGATTTCAGTTGTATGCCAAACCTCTTCATTACCCTGACAAGCTGCTCCCTGATGTCAATAACCTTCTTCTGCAGCAAAGAGCAGAGGAATGTTGTTCAAAATGGACGTGCGTATAACAAAGAAAGCTAACATAGTTCGGGTTATGTGCATATTCTTAATTAAAAAGGATTATGTCCTTATGCAGTGAACACAGACCAATGCTTGGTAGTTCAAAAAGTTCTTGTAGCACCACTGACTAGATTTTCCAGACTGGTGAAATCCTTTGTAGATATTCAGGAACGTCACATGATCTCCCTGCGGTACAATATATATTCAAGGCCATTAGCAAAGACAAAGGAGCAACCAAGAGTAAATATAATCAAAATGCAAACTTCTGACAATTTGCACACGCATGTGCTCACTGGTAGGGAGGCTCTTAAATATGGATAGTGCTGGTCATATGCATTTTCAGGGTGTAAATTTTCACAGTTTTGCTCAGTAACACCAATGCTGTAATCCAAAAATCCAAACAATAGTAACAATTTTGAGTTGCCCCAAAACATTGATTCTAGCACTAGCCAGCCGATCACCAGTATCAGCTTACTGGTCATCATGATCAGTGCATGAAAACAGTAGCAGAAAAAAACACACTTTTAAGTAGTATAATAAATAGTTAAATACATTAAGGATTTTTTCCCAAATGTGAAAACAAGAGCAACCGCCTAGTTTTGGAATGTGACCATAATGGAACTGAATAAAAGACAAGGATCTACTTAATGACATAATATTCCTCTATTATGGTCTATGGGTGTCACATAATACTTGACCACACTAAGCACCAATATGAGCGTCAAACTGTCAATGTTAACAGTTTAGTAACACCAGGGCTCCTGAGTAAACAAAGGAAATTTGCCATCAAGATCCTACAAACCTCAGCAGCAGCAAAACGAAGCTTGGCTTCATCAAATTCCTTCCTCACTCCCCTCACAGAAACCCACACAGACTGTAAAAATCAGCGGGTGTCAGAACAATTCAAAGTTTAAAATAGCACAGAAAATGAAGGGCATATGAGACAGAAATTCTAACTTGAACAGATAGAAATGCTGCTATAGTCAATATCTCATCAGAGCATCCAAAATCATTGGCTGACAAGATCATTTTTGAAATCATGGGATCCTGCAACAAATTAGAATGTAGTTTTACTGTACATATCAATCTCTTAAGTTGAGAAGAGAATGCTGTTCACCCATATGTAAGTAAAAACATGTACAGAAAAACTAGTACTAGTATAAAAGGACATGAAATCCTGTAAGTAAATGGCCAACATAGCAGCATAATTTTCAAAAGCTGTTGGAACGTCATCATTTCATCAACCACGTTCAGCACAGTAACACTGTATGCGAGAACTAATAAAGCATCGTAAGTGTAGAGACAAACTCATCAAACAAGAGGGTGCAATAACTAGTAACTACAGTTCCTAAAGCTTACCCACAAACACAAAGTAAAGCATGCCAAAATCATTTTGGCTGCAGCACATACTTCACAGTTCAAACTATGCAACCATCTCAGCTAATGAACCTTAACTGATACTCTTCTCACCCAAAAAAAAACCGCTAAAAGGTTATTGATGAACCATAAAAATCGTGATAGCAGCTAACAGATAGAAATATAGCATCTAATGTCAAACAGAAAGAAATATAGCAGCTAACATCCAACAGCCCAAGGTTGTCATGGCGTCGCCAAGTCGTCGCCTAGTCGACGCCAAGTCGTCCTGTCGGCTGGTGGCAGGTGCCTGGGGCCTTCGCCCAGGCAGCCAGACTTAGGCGGGCGACTGGGAGGACTAGGCAACGCCATGGCTACCTGGGCGTCGTCTAGGGAGGATGTGGCGGGCGACTGGAGGCAAAAAAAAAAAACCTTCAAGACTAGGGTATCACGTGATAGGAGGCGAGAGAAAATAGATCTGGGCTGGGGTTGGGGCCTGGAGCTGGGAGAGCTTGGAGTGAGGCCGCTGCCACTCCTCTCAAGCTCACTTCTGCCTCCTCCCTGAAGCTTGCCGCTGTCGCCCTCCTGTAGTCTTGGTCGTCTTGCACTCCCCACCACCGCTGCCACTGCTGGAGATCACCTCAGCTCAGACCAGTCTCCTCCCTCCTTTGTTGCTCTGCTCTGCTTCTTGCTCTGGTTTCGCTGCTCTGCGTCTTGCTCTTGCTGCTTCTTGATCTTGCTCTTGCTCTGCCAAGTCTGCTTCTTGCCCTGATTTGCTCCGCGCCTTTGCTGCTCCCTCTGCCCTTGGTTCTTGCTGCTTCGGTGCTCTGCTTTTGCTCAGCTCGTTTGCTCGACTGCTTGCTCTTCTTGTCTTATTGAGAAGTGAAAAGTGCAAACTTGAACTTATGGTAATGTGAATTCACTTAGTTGTTACCCAGAGCATTTTGGGTTTACTTATTTAATTCCCTACCGTATGATGTATATTTATTTATTTCCCAGCCATATGAGGTATAATTTATTATTTTATTTCCACCGTCTAACTCTCGCCATGGCGTGCGCCTAGGCATCCTGGCGCCCTGAGTCGCGCGACTTGCCGAACGCCGTGACAACCTTGCAACAGCCACAGAGTAGGTTTCTTAGGACCAAGTTCATGTGCCACTGCAGTTAACATCAAACAGATAGCAGCACTTTCCAGGTGGGAACTGGCAGTCACCAGTTTGATCCATCTAAAGATCTGACTCCCAGCAAAATTCAGTTGAATTCTGAGCTTTTCTTGCAAGAGTTTTATGGCTTGTGCATTTTTTTGCTAGAAATATATCATCAATTCTAATATTCAGAGATAAACGGCCCATAACTGAGACTAACTAGCGAAACTGCCTAAACTCACTCAAGCTAAACTAAGGAACAAACTGATTTGAATCAGTTGCCACGGCGGGACTACCTTAGTACTACAGCAAACATGATTTGCCACTTCAACTAGTTCAAGTAGCCAATTGTAAAAGGTTCTGAAAATTCAAGTATAGTTACAATTTATATCAGAAAAAAGTATTAAGGTACACATACCAGAGGATCTCAGCAACTTGAAACCAATGGGTACTGTTAGTTTGGCATCTCCATCAAGGATTCCTAAGGAAAATAGAACTTGAGAGCCGAATCATTGCCTCTGGTGATGGAGAAGCTGGCCAATCAAATCCCAAAATATTGTCTATGCCCAGTGCTTTCAACTGTCATCCCAGAACATAATCCAATAATGGGTTATATTAATACTCGGTCTTATATAATGTACAAAAGAAACCAACAACACTTTCTATCATAAATGTCACAACTCAACAGATAATTTAAATAAATCATATTAAATGTACAGAACATTCTTCAGTGCAAACTTTTGAAAGAAATTGTGCCTGATATTCTGCAGTGTTCATTACATTTTTGTGGCCATTTTCCTGGTTTCATGACTCAGCAAGTCAAGTCCAGGAATAAATCATGCTGCATTGACAAGCTATTGCATTCATGTATGATGCAAGAAATTGACACAGTAGTCAAACATCCAAGGATCCTCGAAGTTATAAAATGAATTGTATAATGTATAATCTATGCTCAGTTCCATTAATCACCACTAGTCCAGATAGATGTACAGACAAGCTCTAGCAGCCTAGCTTGGTTGATAGGCTGATGAACATGAGAGATATGAATATTTTTTTAGTAATTGTGTACTTAATGTTCTTTCATGGACTATTTTTCTAGTAGTAGTTATTAAGATTTTTGTTTTGGCAATTGCCAATTGGTATATTCAAGTATACATGTAAAAACAATTTTATACTACTCGACATGAAACATATTGCATGCATATGTTCTTGTAAAATTAAATAGTTGATCTGCATATAAGATCACAGAAGCGCCCATGTACCGCATAAACACTGAAAGGTAGGGTGGCTGCTTGCACACTGCTTACCACCTTTTAGAACATTCAGCAAATCATTTTCTTTAAAGCACTATGGACTAAAAATTAACAACCGCAGTGCAGATTATGACTATCTACAATATAGTTAATCTACAATCATAGTATGCATTATCTATCTGCAATATAAGTAAAATAATCAGAAATAGACAAACCAAGATACCTGTACTATGCAGGAAACAAGGTTAGACCTTTGCATTTCTGGAATCCCTTCTGACTGCATTTCATTTAGGTAATATTCCTCTGTATAAAGCCTGCCGGAGATATCAGCTAATGAGATGCACAAAGACCGTGAAACATTTATCCCCAAGGCCCAAGACAAACAATATTACAGTCCACAGAATATTGAATGTACATAATTAATATATGAATGTAGATTTATTTTGAAAATATTCAAAATCAAGGGTAGAAAAAAAAGAAACACGATAGTAAAATAATAATATAAAGCATTTAACTAGTCATCTAGAGAAAACAAACTGAGATAAACAAAAGCACGGAATGGTTTAAATAAATAAAAAATGAGTTCAGAATTATGTGTGGTGAAAATGCACCAGCATGATTAACCAATATGATTGCCATTAGAAAAGGAGAAACATAAATTAACATCATGAAGTGTATTATCCACAAACAAAACACTTCAAGACTAAACTGTTCAACATACCTAAAGCACTTCCCAGGTCGCACCCTTCCAGCTCTGCCTGCTCTTTGCCTTGCCGATGCTTTGGAT
This sequence comes from Ampelocalamus luodianensis, assembly GCA_036346255.1. Lineage (NCBI taxonomy): Eukaryota > Viridiplantae > Streptophyta > Magnoliopsida > Poales > Poaceae > Ampelocalamus > Ampelocalamus luodianensis. The sequence continues at coordinate 120,993 of JAYEVH010000048.1, read as the reverse complement.
ATTGGTGCAACAACTAAACTCTCGATGTCAGAAATCTGTGCCAAAACATTTTAGAGTTATTTTACAAGAGAAAAGACTAAACCAAACAACCACACAAGAAAAAAGACTACACCAAACAATTTGATCTTAGTTTTAATTGCGAGTCTAGCTTAAAAGAGGTATAGGGTAAATGCTGCCAGGAAAGTTGTAACGTCCCAATTTTCACCTTTGTACAAATTTACAACAACAACAACAAAGCATTTGATCCCAAACAAGTTGAGGTAGGCTAGGAATGAAACCTTCTCAAAGACAAAAAGACGAGAGCCTTGCAAATAAAATAATAATAATAATAATAAACCTACAAGGTTAAAACCCTAAGTTGTACATCCCGCCATCCAAGTCGAGAGTCTAAAACACACCCTAAACCTTCTTATGGTTCCATGCGTGAATCGCTAACTTCCATGCGCTCCTATCCAAAGTGAATTCTTTAGCTACATTCCAATCCCTCAAATCTCTTTTAACTGCTTCCTCCCACGTTAGTCTTAGTCGATCTCTGCCTCTTCTTACGTTTTCAGTACGTCTTAAAATTCCACTACGTACCGGTGCCTCAGAAGGCCTCCATTGGAGATGTCCAAACCATCTCAGCGATGTTGGACAAGCGTCTCTTCAATTGGTGCTACCCCCACCCTATCACGTATATCCTCATTGCGGATTCGATCTCGCCTTGTGTGACCACATATCCACCGCAGCATCCTCATCTCCGCTACACTCATCTTCTGTATATGTTGTCTTTTAGTCGCCCAACATTCTGCTCCATATAGCATCGCAGGTCTGATCGTCATCCTATAGAACTTACTCTTTAACTTTTGATGAACTTTTTTGTCACACAGGACACCCGATGCTTGGCGCCATTTCACCCACCCCACTCTAATCCTATGGCTCACGTCTTCATCAATCTCTCTGTCTCGCTGTAGCATCGATCCCAAATATCGAAACGTGTCCTTCTTAGGCACTCCTTGTCCGTCCAGCCTAACATCTCCATTATCTACCTCGGCACCGCTGAAATCACAGTTCATATACTCAGTTTTAGTCCTACTAAGTGTAAAACCCTTCGATTCTAGGGTCTTCCTCCACATCTCCAGATTCCTATCGACACCTATCCTACTCTCATCAACTAACACTACATCATCAGCAAAAAGCATACACCAAGGGATATCTCCTTGTATGTCCCGTGTGACCTCGTGCATCACTAGGGCAAAAATGTATGGGCTCAACGCTGACCCTTGGTGTAGTCCTATCTTAATAGGGAAATCACTAGTATCACCACCACATGTTCTGACATTAGTCACAACATCTTGGTACATATCCTTAATTAGGGTAACATATTTTGTTAGGATTTTTTCCTTTGAAGCGCCCACCACATGACTCTTCTTGGCACTTTGTTATAGGCTTTCTCCAAGTCGATAAACACCATGTGAAGATCCTTCTTTTGCTCCCTATACCTCTCCATCAACTGCCGTGTCAAGAAAATCGCTTCCGTGGTCGACCTCCCAGACATAAAACCAAATTGGTTTGTCGTCACACTAGTCACTCTTCTTAAACGGTGCTAGATCACTCGCTCCCAAAGCTTCATTGTGTGGCTCATGAGCTTAATTCCTCTATAATTAGTACAACTTTGAATGTCTCTTTTATTTTTGAAAATTGGTACTAATGTGCTCCTCCACCACTCGTTAGGCATCTTGTTCGACCTAAAAATGCTATTGAACAAATTAGTTAGCCAAACGATCGCCACTTCTCCCAGGCATTTCCACACCTCGATTGGAATGTTATCAGGCCCTAACGCCTTACCCACTTTCATCCTATTTAAGGCCTCTCTTACTTCTGACTTCTAGATTCTTCAAACAAACAACCTATCAGTGTCATCAAAAGCATCATCTAGTTCGACCATACTATCGCCATTGTCATGATTGAACACCTCATCAAAATAATCTCTCCAACTATCCTTGATCTCATCGTCTTACACCAAAAGTCTATTAGTGACGTCTTTGATGCATTTAACTTGGTTGAAATCTCTCGTCTTCTTTTCCCGAAGTTTAGCCATCTTGTAGACACCTTCTCGCCCTCCTTTGTACTTAACTTCTGGTAAATTTCCTCGTAGACCTTACCTCGTGCCTCACTCACCGTTTTCTTTGCCTTCTTTTTTTCTGCTTTGTATTTCTGTACGTTGTCGTCGCTCCTATCATGATGCATATGCTTGTAGCATGTCTTCTTCTCCTCAATAGCCTTTTGTACTTCCTCGTTCCACCACCACGTGTCTTTAGGTTCGCATCTTGTCACTCGGGTCACTCCAAGCAGATCCGTAGCCACCTTCCTGATGCGAGATGCCATCTCTGTCCACATACTATTCGCTTCTCCCACGTTCCATTTCCCTTCCGCGATCATCCTCTCCTTAAACTCCCGCAAGGCGTCCCCTTTGGGTTTCCACCACTTCGTCCTCATGGCTCTGGCGACCTTAGCCTGTCGAACTCGTGTCCTAAAACGAAAGTCGGAGACTACCAACTTATGTTGCTGGACAACACACTCTCCAGGTATAACTTTACAGTCTATACAGGCTTGTATGTCCTCCCTCCTAACAAGAACAAAATCGATTTGGATTTTGGATTTTAAATTGGAGGTCTTGTTAAATCAATCCAAATTCCAAATTCTCAATTTGCGATTTGAACCAATTTCCTTCTTTAAATCGCAAATTGAATTCCAAAATCAAATAAATTCTTGGCCAAATTTGAATTCAAATTCTCGATTTGAATTCATCTCCCCTCAATTTCAACCTCAGCCAAAATTCAAATTCAAATTTTAATTTGAATTCTCTTCACAATACAAATCTCGTAATTTCATTTCAAATTTTCTTGGTGAAACCCATTTTCTTTCTCCGAACCACTTGGCCCACCCTCACTTCTTCCCTTGTCCTTGCTCTATTTCTCGCCGCACCGAGCCGCATCGCGCCAACCAAGCGCTCGTCTTCCACGCCGCTCTCACTTATGTTGCCCCGAAGGAAACCGACGCCATCAACGCGTGCGTTCATTCGTGTCGCTTCTCGTCGCCATCAATGCCCCGACGCTTTCTACGCTTTCTAAACCTGCCAAAATTCCGCTCGGCGATCCCGCCACATTTACCGCGCTCGCCATCTGACTTAGTCTCTATAAAATGGAGCACCCCAACCCTCATCTCCCCTTTCACATCTCCTCCGACTCCCATCATCCCTAGAACTCCATCGCCGCCGCAGGCATCTTCCCGAGCGCTGGCCACCACCTAGTGTTGTCGTTCCCGTCACTCCGGTGAGATTTTCGAATCCCGAACCGCGTCACGTCGTGTTCCCGAGCTCCATTAGCATCTCCCCTCAAATAAATTTCGTCTTTCGTTGCAATTCTTCGTCGAATTTTGTTGTCTTCCTTGTCGCCGGCCGAATCACCATCCTCGCCTGATCTCCCTCTCCGGTGAGCCCTGAGCCAACTATGTGCATCATCACGTGTTCCCAGAGATTATCCACCGATTCTCCCCCCACCCCTCCATTTGGCCGAGGAACCTCCTGGGAGCTCCCCCACTACCGTCCCTTCTTCCCCGCCACCGGTCGCCATTGCCCCGTCGCCTCGGCCACCCTCCGGCCACCCCGACCCACCCGACGACTTCCCCGAGCCGCCTTGCCCGTGTACATGCCGCCTTCCCCGGAGCGCTGCCACGCGCTCGCGCGCCCATGCCGCTGCCATTGCCGCGCCAGTGCTCCTCCGGCTGTGCCGCCACCACTCGAGGGTAGAACACCCCGCCAGGGTTCCATTTTGGCCCCCACCGGCGCCGTACGCCACCGACACCTGCGCCCTGCTCTGTTTCTTCTCGGTTTCCCTCCCACTGTTACTTTCCTTCTCTCTCTCTTACACATGGACCCCACATGTCATACTCATTTCTTCTTCCTCTTTCAATTCTCTCACTGACAGTTGGACACCATGTGTCATACACCGTGAGTTTGCATTATAAAATCAGAACATAATATTCCCTAGAATATTCTCTCCTTCCCAATTTTCAGGATTTTCTTTCTGGCAAATCTTCCGCATGCTCGTTCTCTTTCATACGAACTCCGAATCAGTTGATTCTTCTTCCTAAATTCATCTAAATTTAATATCTTCCTTCCAGTACTAATTTTATAATTTTTGGATTTTTTCTGTTATTTATTTTGCGTCGTTTCGTGCGTGGAGTCCGACGCCGCCAAAGTCATTTTGGACCAACCGGACGCAATAACCTCAACCTTCGACGAAGGCAAGTCTCCTTGACCATATTGTACCTATGTTTTCCAAAATCATTTTAAATTTCAAAATTTAAATGCATTGCTATTTACATAAAATGATATCCTAGGATGTTAGTTAATCATAACTTTGTTAATGTCTTCATTTGATGTTGATATCCTCAAACCTTTGTCACCCTAGTATAGAAAATCCATGATATTGATTACATTATTGTTGGATTAATTAATACGGTAGAATTGCTTAGACATGCTTTGTTTGGTCATGATCACCATTGGGAGAAATTATTATTACCTTTTGTGCAAATCATTTTGAGAAATGTATGGCAATAGATTTATAAAATAAAATAAAATGATGAAAAATTGTTTAGACTTAGGCGGATGGTAAGTTCAAATGGGTGCTGCCAGAGCACAAGAACTTGTAATGTGTTAAGTTCCGCCTAGGTCATATTAAGGACCGACGCTTGTGTCTATTCAAACCAAGCAATACTCGTACAACCACACGTCTTAAATGGGAAGGACCTGGCTGAATAATTTACTAAGACCGGACATTTAGCCTGCATACTGTAGATGGTAGGAGTTACCTGGGTAGTGCAAACGATGATAATTGACGTCCATGTCTATCAAAGCTTGCGCCAGGCGATGGTAATTGACGTCCATATCCGGGCAAGTTATCCCCCACAACAGTGAGCTCCAGTTCGATGGTAAATGACGTCCATGACTTGGGGTTAAGCTCACTGGGAGGGCTAATATGAAGATAAAATATTGTAAAAGCTTTGTGATAATCACTTAGTCACACACCTTTGAAAGTGTGTGAAGTGGACATTATAAGTTGATTATCTCGTGTGGATCAAGCTATACAACCTCTGCGGAGTGTAACACTATTCGAATAGCCGTGCCCAAGAATCGAAATCCCGTACCGGCATAAATCCCGGTCGGTGGCCGGTAACGGTAACCGGCCGGTTACCGGAAAACCCGGGGAAATACCGGGTGAAGTTCACGAAACAAATTTTGAAAACCGATAACCGGTCCGGTAACCGAAAAAACCGGTCAAAAAACCAGAAAAAATAGCCAAAAAACCGGAGATCAATAGGCTATTCCTAATAACAAACTCCATTTAGTATGCTCTCAGATCAGCGTTGGTACATGAATCTTTTTTGTTGAACCAACAAACCCTTGATCAAACAATCATTAAAATGAACATTAAAATGAATCCTGTCAAGTGCTAATTGCTTATACATCAACAATTGACACAATAGATATCCTTCATGTGAGAATACTATAATTCAATATGCTTTCCAAGTCCAAAAAATTGCCCGAGACTTGCAAATACAATAATTCAAACATATTTAGCTCATACAATACGTAATCTAGCACATAAAAGACCTAAACCAACCTAGAAAGGGCATTATGCAGTCAAAAAATCAAATTCAAATTTTAAATTTTTGACTTATTCTCGTTCATAGTTATTGGCGACATCTGTAATGCCGTGGGATTTGATCCTGACCGTGCCCACGGTCAAGTGCGGACAAGATGCGTTTTCACATGGTAGATTTTAGTTTTATTTTCAAAGAATTATTTTGGAAATCTAGTAGTAGTTGGAACCAAGGATACAAAAGCGTCAGGACCAAATCCAAATGAGGTCGGTAAAAAAAAAGCAAGAATCGGTGGTTACCGGGTTTCCGAGAAAAACCTGGTTGAAATTCGCATGAATTCGCTTAAAAACCATCCGAAAATCAAAATTTTAAATTTGAATTTGCAAACCCGGAAAAACCAATGCAGATTTCACTTCCTGCACTCCACCCAGAATCCGATTACTGCGTAATCGGCGGTTTTTCTATCCCTGGTTGGAACTCTTGGATTGTTGTTCTGGCAGATAGAGTCCTACTCTTTAAACCTTGGCGGTTAGAGCCTCGATACTAGTGACTGTTAGCTAGAACCTTCACTAGTGAATCAATTAATTTATTTATTGAAACTACGTTTGTCAAATGTGCTTTTTGTAAAATATTTAAACATACAATATTGTTTTGTGCAAAAAACCATATAAGTCACATTTGTTAAAACTATGCATATGCATTTTTCCCGAGACTTGCGGAGTTCTTTATGTACTCACGTGCTACACTCAAATTAAATCTCATAAGCCTTCAACGACACAGAGGATTACGACTACTTCGCATGTGGCTTTGATGAAGGATACCCGAAGTACTTGGTTACGCTCCATAGTTGAATGCCAGTGGGCAATTGGATGGGCCATCACTCGGAGTTTAACATTTGTTGTTTCCGCTGCTGTAAGACTTGAGGTCATGTGACCTTTATTGTAATAAGAAGGTCGGTACTTTGTTATTACTTTTATGATGAATCGTGATTTGAACTTGTTGTCAACGTTGTATCCACTGTGTGCACTAGCTACTAATCAGGGACTGATGCAGAAATACACAGAGGGTTTGGATTCAAAAATCTGGTCCCAACAAAAGTGCAAGCCCCAAAGTGTGTCATAAATAACTTTGAAATATGAAAAAATAAGTAAATCAAGGCACCATTGTATTTTTAATAAGTAAATATTGTAATTCTAGAAAACAAGAGAAGGGCCTGAATTCACTCATCTAGATTAGTTACTGGATGGGAAAGTCAAGGATTTTATGACGGGTCCTCCAAAAAACGATTTTACGATGAGTGCACATACCAAGTGAATGGGCACTAGCAAGTCAGAATTTGAAGATCATTCACCACTTGGCATTCAAATTTCACAAAAAAAAAACTATGAAAAAGGAACAAAAGTAAAGCTATATCTAGGATAGCCAGATTGCAGTGCTGAAATAGAACGTACCGGATTATAACACTTCTGCTTGGAAAACCCACTATCAACAACATACACCACGCCCTGCACAATATTGAGAAAAATCAGCCACAATCAACATGGTATTTGTTACCATAGCCATGCAGTACCTCCAGAGTCAAGGATGTCTCAGCAATGTTGGTTGATATCACAACTTTCCTCTTCCCTTTTGAAGTAGTTGCAAAAATGAGATCCTAGAAAGCCAAAGAACAATAGATAGTGTCAACACGGAGTGGCAACTAATTACAACATATTTTACTATATAACACTAATGAGTGAGGACTACTTACTTGATCTCCCCGCGGAAGGCCGGAGTATAAGGGCAAAATCAGCAAGTCTGAGAATCAATGCAATCTGAATGCATTAGAAATCATAATTTACAAAACAACCTATTTCGTTGTCCTCTGGAGTCTGGAGGTGACTAGTAAATATTAGCATAGTTTATTTCACTATTCTATACGATGCATAAAAGTAGTTACCAAAATAGTGTCTTCCAAGATGTTGCATTTCTTCAGTTAGCAACTTAACAGCAGCATCTATGTCATCCTGTCCAGTTAAAAACACCAAAATATCCCCTGGTGGCTCCTGAAGAAATTAATGAGTGGAGATAAAAGAGAGTTATTCAATGAATGGGAAGAGTAATTCTTTTCCTTCAAAAAGAGGAAGAGTTTAAATATAAAAAGATAAGAATATGTCAGTGCACACTACCACAATACTATAAAGATGAATGATTGTGGCTCCATATTCACCTCAGGGACTACAACATTATCAAAAGAAAAAGAAAACTATGCCTGTTTATCCGATGCCCGATGGACTATGATCGTACTATCAGCTTAATGTTTCCTTTAACCACTTTGTCTGATATCATAAATTAATAATTGAAGAGACTGACGGAGACCATGCTTATTGTGTCAGGTAAATATTTCTACAAATGACTCAAATACAAGAGATAATAAGATATTTTTATCAACTTGCTTATCTCGGAAACTATTTTGATGAATTAGGTGATTATGTCTCTTAATCAACAACAATCGTTTTAATTTTGATGTTTACAAAAAAAAAATGTCTGTGGGCAGACATGTATTTTTATGCAGCTGATAAGTATAATTTGAGTTTCAATGCTTACAAGATTGAGCATATAATTTCACATATAACTTCTGCTAAGCCCATAGAGTAACAACAATTGACCTCCACCCATATAAGCCAGTGGTAGTAAAGTTTATGTTAGCTGCAGAGCTGCGTCTAAAATCTGAAACAGTAATCTGAATAAGCTTGACATTTGTTTTATCAAAAAGCAAAACAGCCTAAGAGAAGTAAATAATAACTGTTGACACATTACAATGAATCGATGGACCAGACAAATCAAGTCTAATCTAGGATATAAAGGAAACCAAAAGTACCAAATGGTCAAAAGTATCCTAAGAAGCATAATAACCTACATGACATCTATTGTTTGTTAGACAGCAAAAAACGACTAACCTTTTCATGAATAACAAGAACGGTATTCACAGCAGCTTGCAAGTAGTCTGAGACAGGTTCTTCAACATAATGAATTTCCACAGTGTACCCTTTACCCTGTAGAACCAAATTATAATCAAATTATACTTTCTTCAATAAGGGGAGGCCTGCTCCATGTGTATTTCATCTCAAAAGGAAAACATACTTCAACAGAAAGTATAGCAGGTTCTGGGTTGGGCAAATGATCAGCAGACTCAAGTAAGGAATTCTTCCGCCTATACATTAAAGAAAAAAAAAGAAGATGAAAGAAAATTCAAAGATCAGGCCACCAGTGCATTGTGCATATGATGTTTAAGCAACAGACACCAGTGCACTATCAGAGTTAAAAAATAAAAATTGCATCCTAATGAGGTTGACAGATATAACTATTTGTGCATTTACTGTGGCAAGGCTTTTAACTTGTTCTTGAAAAGAAACCTGTGAAGGATGGCACCTACATGAAATTTCTTGGTGCCAATAAGCTTAGATTTAGGTCATGTGATAAGGTTACCTAGAATTGGGAATAATTTAGTACCATGGCAGTTATTGATGAAGCTATCTTACAAGTCTCACTGTATTTGATAGGCAATTGTGCTTCTTCATGCAGACCATCTAGATGACTATTGACTAAATTGTTTTCTAGAGGATTTCCTGCTAGCCGCAATGCACTTGTTTTACTTGCTAAAGTTACAAACAAAAAGCAACAAAGTGCAAATATGAAAGGATATGAAACTAGTCTTACTAGATAGGGAATGACCTAATGTTGAAAAAGGTTGACATTGATCTTGCTTCAATTGTTGCAGAGGAAATGATTAGACGCAACTCGGGCGGCGTTGAATCTGATTTATTCATGTAAAGATGCATGCATAGTGGTAAACAAAATATTACATCACATATGACATGAAGAGAAATCAGACTTGTGTATTCCAAAGATGCAAACCTTTTTCAAGAGTCCCAGCAACATGTCAGTTGAAATGGATCTTTCATGAGCTTCATCTACCATAATCACACTAATAAAATAGAAAAATGTGGATTGATGTCTGAATAAAAGAAACCAGTATGGAACCCTCAAAGATGACAAATTAGATAATTTAGCAATGCATTTTCTTCCACTGGAAAAGGAGTTTTAATCCATTATGAATATCGACCAGGATAAAGAGAGCCAATTATACAATTGGATCAGACATGGTTGAGTAATCATGAGTGACAAAGTGACAGGTAACAATTTGTACTTCCGGCTTACGGTCATAGCAATATTGAGGGTAATAAGATGGTACCTATATTTGGTCAAAAGAGGATCTTCCATCATTTCTCTAATCAGTACCCCATCTGTGAGAAATTTGATCATGGTCATTCCCTGTCAAAACAGGTAGGGAATAAGCAGAGTAATAGGGCAAGAAAACCAATATATTCCACTTTGATACCGAAATTTGTATTATGTTTATTTATCTTAATGACATAGCAAAGCAACAAAGGAAAACAGTAGACATACTACCATGTTTCGTATTGCAGAATTCAGAAAAGAAAAAGAGTGCAAGGAGGAGAACTTGATCATACCGGATTTGTTTGATCTTCAAATCGGATTGTATAACCAACTTCCTCGCCAAGTTTCACACCAACTTCTTCAGCTACTCTTGATGCAACTGTCTGTTCAAATTACTAAGATGAGTTGAAAAGGCAATGATCAGAAGGAAAAAAAAAAAAAGGAGAAGCATATGCAAATGTAGTCTAAGAACAGAAAAGATCTTTCAGAACAGGAACATTAAGGCAAGAAAGCAGTTTGTGAGAGAAGTAAAATTTACACCTAGCTACCATCCTTAAGTCAGTAAGGATACGATTTTATCCGCTGACTGCTCTATAATAGGATGTGAGAAATCACTATAGGACTACAAGAACAAGGTTTCAGCAGAATGCTTTCCAATGCTGCATTGCTACATAGAGTAGTTCTTCAATGGACATCATTTTGCCATGATATAGCCCAAAGTTGAAAACTATTTAGTATATACATGTTTGAGGTAAAATAACCATAAGACAGTAGAAGTTTCAAGACTTTCAGCACTAAAATATTTATCCAAGCACGCAAGCACCAACCATGACTTGAAATATATTTTTATTAGTATTATGTTTGACGAGTAATTGCAGGACCGGCGCTACCTGATTCCTACTTAGAATTTTTCCACTCAACAGGCATATTTATTTGAAGTATTGGAGTAAGTCCTCCAAGTATAATACAGATGCATATCTCCGATAAGGGACATGTGAATGGAGCATATTTGTGGCATCACATAATATCAGAATGTAATGCTTTTGGGTACCCAAAAAGAATAATATGCATCATAACCTCATCTGATGGTCAAACAGAAATATCATTTGATAATTAATTGTGTATAGCATCCAGAGAAGGATGCACAACTGAATGAAGATTAAAAACACTTAATACCTGCACAGCCAACCGTCTTGGCTGGGTGCAACCTATAAGTCGACCACCCTCAGCCCAACCAGCCTCCTTAAGGTACTGATTCAAAACACAATGAAGTTAGAAATGAGACATCATTGGACAGTAAGATAATGGCAAATCATATGGTGCTTGCTGTTTTCACGGGCTTTTAGGCATAAGAGTTTTATGGTTTACCTTTTTTCAAATATTACGAGATATAACATTTTAACCAACAAAAACCAAACCAGTCATACAACTTCCCAGTTATATACATGTAAGTTGAAAATCTAAAATTGCAGCATATCTAGTGCAAACTCAAACGTAGGTGCAAGTGCAACAAAGCAAAGTACTTTGGTTTGAGAACGAAATCAATATAAAAAATAAAAAATAAATTACGAAGATAGTTCTCAACTCAGTCTAGCTTCATACAAAATTTTGAGCTCAAACTGAATGTGTTAGGATACACGAAAAAGAGAAATTCCTGACAGACTGCAAATTAAAAGGAAATAGAAGACAAAAGTTACTTCTTACAGTGAAAATCTCTTTTTTGTTATTTTTTCTTTTAAAAAAATGAATTTCAACATTTTACAGGTGCCACAACACTCCATAGACTCTCCTGAATTTCTTTCTAGAATTTTTGGTGTTGAGTTAGCACTCAAAAACAAAACGGTTTGCACAATTATGCCTACCATTGAGTTTGCACTATATATATTCCCTTAAAATTAATACATATTACTACGATTATTGCCAGATAGTAACAACTAACAACCAAGTAGTCCAACAATCATTGGATATTCTGCAGCCATAAACGTGAAGAATGCCAACACAGCACCATGTAAATTATTTGCCAGACAGCAGTAGCTTGAGAATAAGCAGAATTTTAATTGGAGAGCAATACCACATGCTGCGAGTGAAGAACCCGTTTTGGTACCAAGTTGTTGGAGTCCAAAAGAATGAGCAGGAGGTTAAGTGCAAAGTGGGTGTAAATGTGATACAAGATATAGGCTGCTAATAGGTAAAAACAAGTACTCCACGTTTTAATACTCCAGGCATAAAACTTATTTGCTAAAATGCTAAACATTTTTATCACCTCTCTTGCTAACTTTTGTTCCCTACCCCCTCCATGAATCTTGTAATGGCTCTAGGTGATTTGTAGGTCATTGTTCGTGTTTACTATGCAATCTAGTATCTATGTTGATCTGTATGCCTAGGATGTGGCAGCACAAAACAGACAATAATAGTAGGAGCGGACGTGACACAATAGTACACGCCACCTAGGGGCCTCAATCAAATGCAAAAAGGAGGAACCATAACTACAGATACAAGCCAAAGCCCGTGCTCTCATCCAGTGAAAAATCCAGAGCATAGAGCATAGGTAAACCGTGCACACAAGGTGTTCGGTGGAATCCAAACAGAATCACCACAAATACCACGCACAATTATTGGCAATTTAGCACACCCTTCCACCACAGCACCTAAGGCTTGGGAACCCAAACAAAAGCCCATGTCACCAAAAATACAAGACAAACCGTACACACAGTTCGCCCGGGCACTGGACTCGCACACACGCACCAGTTGTTCGAACAAATGCCTCGTACAGAGCAGAGCACACAGAAAATTCCCCACCGATATAAGCAGTTAGGCAGCCACGGGCCGTTCGAGGAAAAAAAACACCTAGAGCACCTACCTGAGGGATCTGCGTAGACTTGCCGCTGCCGGTCTCGCCGACAACGATGGTCGTCGCGTGCCGCTCCACCAGGTAGAGTATGGCCCTGCGGTACTTATACACCGGCAGCCGCTGCCGCTGCCTCTCCAAGGACGCGTACCCAAACCTACCACCAACCGAAACAGAAGCATCAGCACCCAGCCATACGTTTAGAAACCACAGGCAGCGAGCGGGAAAGCGAGAGGAAGGAATGGAACAGGCGGGTTTAGGGTTTGGGGAAGCGCACCCGGAGGAGGATGAGGAGTTGGTGCTGGTGGGGAGGAAGAGGACGCCGCCCTCCTCATCGTCAACGAGCGAGGCGCTCGGCTTCTCCGACCCCGGCTTCCAGAACCTCGACATGGCCGCCGCTTCTGGTCGCCGGCGATGGCGAGCGTGGGGTTGGAGGGGAAGCGGGAGAGAGGGAGAGGGCGTCTGCGAGACTGCGAGGGGGAGGGGGGGGAGAGAGGAGGAAGAGGTAATGGGTCATAGCCCATTGGTGGTATAGGTGTTTTAATGCGCTTTTCTATTGAGGCCCATAATAGATGGGCTAGTGGGCTGAAGGATTTTTGTCGGTTCCATGGTGTGGATCGAAGCCCACACTGCGGAAAAAGGTACCGTGCTATGGGCTAATAGTTCAACTTCTCTTTTTGTTCAGTTCTCTCGATCGGAAACCTAGCCAGATTTCCTTTACGCATAATGAGTTTTATCATATCAACTAGTTCAGACGACGATGGTGACGTCTACGCTGACGATTGATATTGGGCAGAGTTGATTATAAATAAATCTCTTTTGATTTTCTTTCGACAAAATCATGATCGCAACCAAGGCGTAGGTCCTATGCATCCATGGCAATCATGTTGTCGTTGTAAGATAATAAAGTTAAGCACGTCCATCGACTCAAGGGCTTAGTGATAACAAGTTATTCGTCTAGAGGAAAGTTATTCGTACTTTAATCTCGTGTTACTACTAATATAAGGCAGAGGACTTTTCTCAACAAAAAAAAAAAGCTTCTCCTTCTGTTTTTCCTTATCCTTTTATATCGAGTTACAAATTGGAATTTTGCAGTTTAGATGATCATTATGGTCTGTAATTATCATTTTTAGATTATTTATAAGGGCTTGCGAGGGTTTGCACCAAATTAAGGTTGTTTGCGTTTGATCTTCTTTTCGTTGCATTGTCATTACATTAAATGATTAGTATGTCTGGAAGACGAAACTTTATGGATCATGTCTAGCGGTCGGTATGCCAACAAAATTCGTCGTCCTTCCGCTTGTAACAGGGGAATTTCATAAGTCTCATGGGAACTATTCCAATTCCTGCAAATTTCAGAATAAATTCTCCGTATATTTTGAACATGCCTACTGCATCGTTTTGATACGTGGGTTAATGTGCAACTCTCTCTTCCGTTCAGAAAACTGCGTGCACCTCTCAATTATCGGTACTCCATAAAAGCTGATGAACGGCTACAAATCTAAAACACCTACAACTAATGCCTGCTAATGGTAATAAACCCACTCCAAACCCACCACAACCCATACAAAAGGAAGCCAGCTTCCTAAATCAACCCAACCCACAAATCAAATTATGAAAACCAAACCAATCCAGCCCGCGTGCGCGCTTCGCACTCAGACCAAACCAACTCATTTCACCAATTCGGGTTGAACCCATTTCCAACTGTTACGGCCTAGGTCCGACAAAGAGGCCTAACTAATCGCACGCAACAAGCAACCTTGCTTGCAACCACTTGACTCCCTCCCCTTCCATTCCTCTCGTCAAGTCAAGCCGCCCACCACATCCTAGCTCCCATATCCATCTTAATTTCTTCCTCCCGCTCTCTGCTTTCTTTGCTTTGGCCGACGGCGGCGGCGAGGGACAACAGTTATGAGGAAGGGCACTGTGGGCCTATACAAGACATGCGGGCTCCATTTCTAGGCTCAGATGTGGTCATGGATGGTTCGGCGTGGCTCGCGGTAGCGGGGACGTAGAGCCAGAACAGGGCATCGGTGGCGGCGATTTCTAGCAGTGTGATGCCCGAAATTGGCGTGTGCACGAGATGTTCTAGGGTCGAGCGGAGCTGGTGGCGGCGCTTTATTGAGCTATGGCGGTATGTACTGTTGTGGCGGCGGTGAACCGGATCTGGAGGAGAAGAGCTTGCGGCGGCGGCCTTATGGCTGCAGAATGGCACAACTACGAAGTGGGCATATTAGTGGCCCAAGGGAATCATGATGTGTGTCTTGGCTCAGGAGGAGGCAGGTATACGTTCATCTCCCTGCTCTGCTCCTATCCCAATTTGCCCTCGGGTTCTTAGAATTCAAAACGGCGGATGAGAGGTCCCGCTTCTTCGATGCGATGTATGGGATCTAGTTGGTGTGTGACGCGTCTGTTACCCTCGTGTTGCGCCTATGTTGGAAATGGGGGGCATCGGCGCGCGGGGTTGGAGGAGGAGGAGGGGAACGTCAGACGTGACGACGCGAGGAGGCGGAGGAGCGTTCTTGTAGGTGGGAGACGTAGGGGATGAGATCCAGAGGTGGGGGCACGCGGCAGTCGGCGGCGGCAAAGATTGGGGGAGGAAGAGGGAGTCGACGCTGGAACCCTAGCCTCTCACGGGCGTTGGAACTTGGCAGCTCACCCTCTCATACGGTCCCACCCATTCCAACCAACCCATACCAAACACATGGGTGGAAACTATACAAACCTGAATTTCGTTAACCCAACCCAAACCAAAACAATCCGTTTCCTCTACAAATCCAAACCAAATCAACTCGTTCATGACCTCAACCTGTTTTCAGCCACCCAAAGCCAACCCGTTTTATCAATTCAACCCAACCCGATTTATCCATCTTAATCCAACCTATTACGAGGCCTATGTACAAAGCTACAACACGGTAGCTAGCCATTCTCCCCCATCTATTTCACATCACTAGCCTTCTTGATATATGCTACGTTGTTCCAATCACATGAGTTAATCGGTGATCAGGTACGTGCTCATGTAGTCATATATATCACGTCGATCGATTGATCGAAGGGACGTGTCAAAAGGCGACGCGTCAATTGGTGATCGAGGTTCCATGCACGTCGCCTCATTATTTGCTTTCCGTCGTTGCACGGCAAAAGTTGAGCCAAATTAATACATGCATGGGTCCTTGTCGAGCTCTCCCTCTCTCTCTCCTTTCATTTAGCTTTAGATGCATGGATTGGATAGAGCTAGCTAGTGTGCATATATACATACACTAGCGGGAGAGAGATTGATCGAGCTAGCCAACAAATTTACACTCATCGCACCAATGGCGTGGTAGTGTTAATTATCCAAGGCAAAAATTAAAAGGAACTAGGGATTCGCGCATCTAGGGGTGGAAATGAGCAGGGTCGTTCCTGAGTTTTTTTGGGCCTAGGTCAAGTACTAATACGGAGGCCTAATCCACTCTCTCAAAATATCTATATATATTTCTATATACGTATATATAGTCTTATAAATACACATCAATTAAGAAGATAATAAATATTCAATGCACTAAAATAACTTATATAGAATATCTCAAAGTTCATAAAGTGGACAAATGTAATAATAAATTACTTACTTGGCGCTTGACATTATTTTAAACAATTTCTTCTAACATTTCGAGATGCAAAGTCATTGATTATACTATTGATATCGATCTCATCCAATAACTTCTTCTCGATGCATAAAGTCGCCAAACCATTTAACCTTTCTTGAGACATTGTTGACCTCAAATAGTTCTTCAATAATTTCAACTTTGAAAAGCTTCTTTCACTGATGATACGATCCAGTACGATAAATAAGATCCTGTAAGCAATGGAAACATTTGGATAACAATCCACCTCTCGACATGCTCGAAAATCTCCATAGTATACAATGCACCATCCGCAATGTGAATTTCATAATCTTCAATTCGTAAATAAGATCATGTACCTCAACATCGGATGATCCATTAATGATAAAGTTTCGCAAATTTAGTGCAAGACTCTTCAAGTTCAATATTATCTAATGACTTCAGGGTGCTTGAGCTCATTAAGAAACCAAATATGTCTTTAAACACCATGAGTTCTTCAAATCTGTTCTTCAAAGAAGTGATTGCCATATCAACCAGAACAAAAAAATAATATTTAACTTCAAAAGCCTTCTCTAGTTCTCTACGTTGCTGCACTTGATGTCTTGATTGGGCCATACTCCATACGAGCCCACATACATTACTAAGTATACTAGTACTAGTACTAATGTACTATATGGGGTGGAGCCTATGTAAATTTTAGGCCTAGGGCGATGGCACACCCTGCCCACCCCTGTGGCCGCCACGAAATGAGTGAGCCAGCTCGCTTTGGCTCGGATGAGCGATGGGTTTGGCACGGCTCGTTTTGGAAGCGAGCCAGGAGGGAGACTCGGAACTAGGCTCGATCGGGCTCGCAAACCAAGCTCAAGGACTCAGGTGTTCCTCTGGTTCTTCCACAAGACAAGGAAAACACGGTCTAGAATTCAATCACGCATCAAAATTGCATCACACATTCACAGCAAAGCATCACAGATTCATAGGAATCACACATTCACAGCAAAGCATCACAGATTCAATCGCACATTCACTCGCGGAGGAACACGGGGCGGCGGTGCGGAGGCGGGAGGCGCGGCGGCGGCGGCTCGGACCGGGCGAGTAGAGGGCGTCGGGGCGACATGGTCTGAGCCGAGCGCGAGGGCGAGGGCGGGACGGCGTGGTCGGAGGCGGAGGCGACGAGCGTCGGGGACGCTCCGGAGGCGACGGCGTGGTCGGAGGCGGCGATGAGGGCGTCGGGGATGGCGTGGTCGGAGACTCGGAGGCCACCAGCACCAACACGACAGAGGAGGGCGGCGCCACTAGCTCAGAGGCTACATCGGCCACGAGGGAGAGGACTCAGAGGAGGGAGGCGGCGTGGAGGAACACGAGGCGGCGGTGCGGAGTAACATAGGGCGGCGGCACAGAGGATCACGGGGTCGGGGGCTGGGGCGGGTGAGGAGGACCGGGCATCGATGCGGAGGAACAAGGGCTCGGGGGTTCGGGGACTCGGGACAGGGTGGAGAGGACGGGGAGAAAAGGGGATAGGAAGAACTGAAGAGCAAGAGTTTGGGGCGGTTGTAGGGTGAGGGGAAGGGAGACTTAGGGTTGGGGCGGTTGTGGGCCGAGCTCGCGAGCGACTCGCAAGCCAGCTCGGGCTCGGCTTGTTTTGCTTGCGAGCTAAAACCCAGGCTCGAGTCGGCTCAAAATTTCACGAGCCCGAGCCGAATCGAATCGAGATGAGCCTCAAGCAGCTTTTGAGCCTCGAGCTATTTTTTTTAGCCCTACGTGCATCCTCCACTTATAATTAGCCAAACTAGCCTAGTTAGTTACATGTAAGGGTTTATTCAGGAAGTCCATTCCTGATCAGAATCCATGTAGACGGGTCAAGAGTTTGAACTAAAATCCTGATTCATCCATTTAGATGAGGAGGGATTTGAATTCAACCAAACAAAATATAAATAAAGGCTACACTGTCGGTTGTCTGTCAGATTAGTACACGTACGAACTCGTCGATCGACATGTCTAGCTAGCCAGAGCAATATGTCAAACAATCAGTACCAAAGCTGCATGGACTAGCTAGCTGCCTACTCTCATTAATCTTGCAGCTAGCTAGCCGTATCTTTGTATAGATCTCATTTATGTTCCATATGTCAACTTCATGCGTAGAGTCACGTGCGCGCGCGCGCGGGGGCTAGATAGATTTGCGTCCATGCCAACCCCTTCGGAGGGTGGGTGGGTGAAGGACTGAAAATGAGATGCCTGGCCTTTTGTAGGGATCGCGAATATCCACGGTGAACAAAGTCATTATATTCGACACATCTGTACCTCTTGATCTCGGAAGAACGGTTTAGATCGAGTGCTACACTAACACTGTAACACCTATGTGAATATTGTTTCTGCTACAGTGTTTTCGCTACAGTATTTCTGCTGCATTAAAAAACACAATCTTAACTGTTGCTTTCTGATTCGACGGATGCTACAACAATGTTAGAGGACGCGTGTCCCTTTTGTATGCTAGCTAGAGGCTGGCATGGCCTTGAGAAGCTGAAACTAGCCATGCGCGCAGCGACACGTACACTGATACGTACGAGTGTGGGCGCGTGAGTGAGAGAGAGGATCGGGACAGGTCGACCAGGAACGAGACGACCGAACGAGTGAATGCCGCGGCCGCGGTAGGACGCCGTAGTGGGCGCGCGCGCCTCGTGCTGTCGTGCGTGTGCCTCGGTGTCGCCCGCCCGCGCGCCCTCTTGGCCTCGCCGGATCGGCACTGCGCTAATTGTGTCATTGCTTTCGTCCTTTCTTGATCATCTCCACGTGTAACTGTTCTCCCTCCCCTCATATCTTACAAACCTGGCTCTCATCCTCTGTGCTCTTGCCTACAGTGGCCTTCGCTATGCTCTGTTCTACGCTCGTTGCAGCTTGCAGGCCCGTATGGAGCTTATAGAACATCACATGCTCTAAGCAAAGTTTTATTTTGCGAGACTTATATTAATTTGTTAGTCACAAAGCTACCGGTGAAAATTATTCGTTAATCAGATCTTCCAATCAAAAGTTACAGCTAATACAAGAAAATAAATGTTTGGGTACAAAATAAGAAATATATTTTTACTAGTTGGTTGTTACTAGTTGGCTAATATAATAGTAAAACCATGTAAAGACCCAGCATAGTCCACACGTCCACATAAGTGTATTGTGTACTCGTGTTGTGCCGCTCATCGTGCCTGGGTGCCAGGCCCAGCATAACTTTGCCATTCACGTCGTGTCGTGCTGTGTCTTAGACCATGCATGCCCGCCCCACGGGCCTCCCCAAAAAGCCCGGCCCCTTGCCCAGCTCTAGCCTAGAGACAGACCCTCGCTACAAATTCGACCTCCTGAGCAAAAGACCAATAGAACAAATACTTCCCCATCGGAATTCCGGATTACCACACCGTGACTTGCTTGACCCGTTGGCTCCACGAAGCTAATATAGAACAAATACGTGTGATCATGATCAGATCGACGGCCCAAAATCTACTGATTTTTTCAGTTCCTAACCATGTAGACAGAAAAGAAAATTCGTCCATGTTTTTTCAGCTCTAAATTTATGGACCACTCTTACGAAGCATGCATGCATATACGTACGTACGTATATGCGACAACAAATACGTATAGGTAACTAGGAGTAGATACGATCCGACTGACCGTCACGCATGTACGCGTACATGCCATGCATAATTAACACGTATATGGTTAGCTGTACTTGTCCTGAACAGAAGATTAATTAGGTGCAGCATTATATATGTTGCTAGGATCAATAGAGCAGTATAGCAAGGAGATACGTACGTGCCTGGTATATATATGAAAATCCATTTTTTATACCAAAATCCGTGTATATACTTCTTTTATGTATGAAAAATAGTATATAGCAAAAATAAAGGGCTACAATGAAAAAAACTTGACATACTCCTTTATCACTTTGGGTATACTCATATACTAATTATAAGATACTCCAATGTGAAACACACGAAAAATTTGAAAGAGAATCCATAGTTTTTAGCATATTTTGTAAATACCTTCATATTCGCACATAAAAAGAAGTATGTCTAAAAATTATACATACCACCTCTAAAAATGTGTAAATACCACCTATATGTTCTTATATACTCGTATACTGCACATACATACTCTCGGTTGCGTAAGATACTCTCTACGTTGTGAGATATGTGAGATCTGAAATAGAGAGTAACTACTCTGGGAGTAGGAAAAGGATTTATATATATATATATATATATATATATATATATATATATATATATATATATATATATATATATATGTGTGTGTGTGTGCGCGCGTGTGTGTGTAGAGAGAGCGCGCATGTGTTTGTGTGTGTGAGTTCATGGATGGATAGAGAAAGAGGCGGGGTTCCGCGGGTGCGATCATGGCTGGTAGGTGGCGGCACGTGGGAGCGCATGACAGCCGCCCAAGCCCAATTAATTCCCCATGCAAGCCATTGCTAGCCATGCACCGCCGTCCCTTGTAGAATATAGTTCTAGCTAGCTATAGCCAGCTGAGAGAAGTGTAGAGGTGCTTGCTTGCAGGAATCAAGTAGATGACCTGCTTAGATGATCGTGGGGGGCCGGATTAGCTAATTTGGTTTGGATCAATTCCCACTCGTTTAAATAGAGGCACGGCACAGTGTTAATTAATTGGGAGTGTTTAGGAAGTACTTGAGTGTTTTGTTGATAACTAGTATTCAAATTTTAAACTCTTAGATCTAGATTCGATGCATGAGATCACTTTGTCTCCTCCTCTAATGAGATATCATCAAGTATACCATAGATAAAAAAACTCGGAAGTCTTCAAACCCAAAAACACTCGAAGTACTCTAAAGAAATCCTAATTAATTAGATTTGTCAAGTGTCAGTTGGACCATATATACGCACATTGCATGGTATGATGTCGATCCATCACAGATGCCAAACGGCGGAGCGCGTATAAGCTAAATACTGAGTTGGACTGTTGGATGTTGCCCGTTGTTCTCTGATAGCTAGGCTCGTCGACAAGAAATGATCGATTCAGAATTTCAGATCGTATATGGCGCTGTCGATCGATCCCAGGGTCGTTCTTCATGCCACACGCAGATCGAATGCGAACAATTAACATTTTCCTGACCATAGACCTCTACCCTCGTTATATGTGTACCCAACAAAACGCCGGACGACTCGTCACTTTCTCCTTTCCTTCAATTTAAGTAAGATGATGGATCATCATCACTCACATGATCACATCACATGATCACGAACTATCCCAATTGACGAAGTTGCCTCACCCCCATGCCATGCAATGCGTGCACTCGTGTCCTTTCACCATCAACACACACACCACACACACAACATATCGATCATGCGTGTCATTCACACACGCATGCACACCGGCCTCTGGCTAGCTTAGCTATACACGGACGGAGAGGCCGGCCGGCTAGCTAGGGACAATCACACCATGCATGGACTGATAAATCGATAGATCGATCGATGAGCACCCAACCACTGCGGGCGGCCGCCAATAAGGGTATGCACAATACGAGATGCTTATATATGAGTGTTTAAAGAAAGAGAATATAATCACATCATTAAGTATTTATATAAAAGTTATTTCCTCCAATGTAAGCACCTCTTTTGTAAGTACTTAGATGATTATATTGTCTATTAATTATATATAGTTATATACATAACCACCTCTTAAGCACCGATACCTAATTAAGCATCGATGCTACAAAAATAAACACCTTATTTGCCTACGTGGTAAGAAAATTCAGTTTTTCTTTACTAAACGTCTTATTAAGCACCCCATTGTACATGCTCTAAGGGCGCAGCAAATGCGAAAACAAGGCGACAAGCTGGACGCACCCTGCATGCATGGAAGCTCCCGAGGGCCCACATGCAAGTCGCTGCCGGTGGTGAGCCCATCAATGCGTTCATGCATGCATGCCCGCCATTAAAACAAAAAAGGGACACGGCAGCAGTTAATCCGTGATTAATTAGGAAGAAATGGGATCAAAGGTAGCAAGCAAATTGATTGGCGAAGGGCGAGCAAAGGCAGAGGGGACGAAGGAGAAGAGGGGCAAGATTGCAAGAAAGAATCGTGAGGAAGGAGGCATGCATGTGTGGTGCATGTGGTGGATCATGGCTATCAACTAGCTTGGGGGGACCAACAGGGGAGAGGCGGATTGGTGTGTGCTGCTAGTGTCACTTAAATACCACCTCTACCAATCTACCATGCATGACCATCCACCCATCTAGTCCTATCTTGCTGCCTCACCTGTTCTGATCTCATAACTATACATAATGTTGTAATGTATATAATGGTCAAGGTTTGTATAGTACAATGTTGTAATGTATATAATGGTCAAGGTTTGTGTAGTACTAGTAAAAGTAAATTTTAGGAAAATTTTTTGTTCCTGCCACTCAAAATATGTGCAATATTGTTTCCGCCATCGGAAATTTGTTTATTTCGTTTTGTTATCCTTCTGTCAGACGTATTTGGTTTGCCATACGTCCACTTTTTTTGTCTAGTCATCGGGTTTGACCGTTAAAAGTTTGGGGAAATCAGAAAAAAACTAGAGAATTATAGAAAAATAGGAAAAAATAGCAAAATGTGTAGGAAAATGTAATCATAACTTTTGAACAATTGTTTTTTTGAAAAATTACACTAGAAAGTTTCTCAAAAAGTTACACCAAGTAAAGCGATCTAATCTTCCTCAACTTTTTATGAAACATCGCTAAAGTTTTCTTGGTAGAAAGCTTTTGTGTATTTTTTTGTTCAGAGGTGGTCCCTTGATTTTTTTCTTCTGTTTTTCTGTTTTTCTCTCCAAATTTCCACTTTATATGTATATATATTTTGGTATATTTCTTAATGGTCAAACCTCGTTAACTTACAAAAAATTGGATGGAGTGACAAAAACAAAATACGCAATGACGGAAGAATGACAATTTCAATGGCGAAATGGTATCACATGTTGGATTGATCTCTTCCCCATTAGCCCAACAGCTAATCGGGCCTTGATCCGCGCCGATCGGGCGCCGGTATCTTTTGGTGGTGGGCCCCGTCGCACTGCGCCATATATAAGGGTGGGGCCGCGGCTCGAGGTACGAGTTGACTCGAGACGCACAACTCCACCGACACAAACCCTAATCCGATCTAGAGGCGCTCGGCGACGGAAGCTCCATCACGCCGTCGTCGTCACCGGACCTACGGCACGCTCCTTCCCACCATCGCCGCCGCGCGTAGCGAACCAACAATGGCGGCTCTTCATCCTCTACCTCGACGGTAATCTCTCCTCTCTCTGTTCCTCTCGGATCATGAACCCCATTGCAAAGAAGAGAGACAATATTGGTATCGAGCAAAGGTCTCACGTTTTGCGCCGCCGGCCGCGTCGGGTTATTCTGCCGCCGCTGCGTCGCGGCTGCCTCGCCGAGCCAGCCGCGCAGTGCTCTGCTCGAGCCGCCTCCACTGTTTGGGCCGCTGGCGGCGCGCCACCACACCTTGGCGCGGCCGTTGAGCGCCTCGCGCGCCGCCGCCTCCGCGACAACGCGCCTCCGCTTCGAGCCATCGCGCTGCCGTCGACCTCTACATTTGTGCCGCCGCCATGCCTCGCGCGCGCTCGCTCGCTTCCGCTCGCCCGCGCCGGCGTATGCGCGCGCGTCTGAGCCCGGCGCGCCCGTCTTCTGCGCACACAGGCGAAGCTCCGTCGCGAGCCTTGCTCGATCCGGTTTCGGGCGGGGTTATGAGCCGATTGAGTGGAGGCGGCCGGGGTTTTTAGGGTTAGGGTTGGGGGCGAGGTGCGGACGGCCGTCCGATCCGATCGGACGGTACTGTAGTTTCCCGGCCGATTTCGCCCAAGAGAAAATGGGCGTGAGGGTAGGCGGTTGGGCGCGTGGCCAAATGCGTTTATGAGCAGATAAATCAGATAAAAGTGATTTAAAGTTTTCAGAAGCATTTATGAGTGAATTTGATTGAATTTTGATCCAAAATCTCTGTTATTTTTGCACCAACGTGTTAATTTTTCAGAGATTATATGTGTACAATATAATGCTTTTGTATATTGATTGGAATAGTTACAGTTTCCGCTGCAAAAGTTAATATTGATTAATTTTCATTATTAAATTCGAACCAACGGGAGAATTTAATTTTGGAAAAATAGAGATATTTTCTAGAAATTTATGATATTGTTATTTTCTGACCAACGTTGATAATAACAGTACTATAATTTTTTTTTAATTGATGTTTTTTATGCGCTATTTCTATTTCTGCCCAACGGTGATGTAGATTTAATGCATAGATAAAATTATTTTAAATTGTATGTCGTATTTTTGACCAACGTTGGAAATAAGGCATATAATTTTCTTTATTATGTTCTCACTTTACTTGAACTATTTTTGGCGGATACAACTTGATGAGTTGTATCGAGAGATCCCACTCTCAAAGGAGATAATTATGGAGAGTGGAAGAAAAGATAGACTTAGCGTTTATCTTGGTGAGGTGGGTGGGGTCCTCGCTCTGACGTCCCACCGAGCCTATGGCACGGTGAGGATCAAAATGAGGATGATATCTTGCTTGGCGAGAAAAGACAGAGGGTCATGCTCCCTTCGGATGTCTTATGACCTTGAGCATAAGAAATGGACCACGACCAACAAGAAATGTTTGGTTGTGATAAAAACACGATTGAGCTCGCAATTGTGGGCTCAATCGCAGAGTGTGACAACATCCAGAGTACCTTGAGAAAATAAAGAGTCGGTTCATGGCTCTTCAAAGACAAATGCTACACACCGACAAGCGACTTGTGATGAAGGTACTCTGGCGGTGGCATAAGAGAGCACATACTAAGGATGAGCAACTTGGCATCAAGATTAAACCAATGGATTGGCTCTCAAGGATGAGTTCCTTATTCACTTGATTTTTGCTTCCTTGCGGAAAAGTTTGACACATTTGTTGTCAACTACAATATCTGACAGAAATGGGACTTAGAAAAGTGCATAGCTATGTGTGTGCAAGAGGAGGAAAGATTTAAATCCTCACATGGTGGTTCTATCAACTATGTGAAGGACAACAAGAAAAGGAACTTCAACATAACTTCTCCTCAAAGAACAAGGAAAAGCCTCTGTCCATCGGCCTCAACGAGTAAGTTTGCGATAGACAAAGATCGAGTATCTTCATTGCAAGAAAAAGGGACATTACAAGAAAGATTGTCCGATTTCTTGAAAATGATTATGTCAAAGAAAGGTGAGGACATTATTACCTTCATAAATGAGTCCTGTATGTACAATATTCAAAATCTACTTGGTGGATTGATTCAGTGCAACTGTTCATGTTGCCAATAATATCTGAGGATTCCGTTCGACGAGGAATACAAAAGAAAAGAAAGATGCATTAAAGTCGCAAATGGAGTCCAAGTGAAGTTGAAGTCATTGGCGATCTTTCATTAGAGCTAGTGATGGCTTCACTCTCTTACTTAGAGATGTTCTTTATGTTCCTCTTTACTGAGGAATTTGATTAGTGTTTCATGTTTGGACAATGATGGTTATGATTGTCATTTTGGAAATGGCAAGTGTGAAATAATGTTTAATAAAGAATGTGTTGGCCTTGCCATCTTACAAAATGAGTTTTATTTGTTATCATTATGTGATGATGTGAATGTCGTATGCGAAAATGGGAGCGTCGCGTGCGAAAGTGAATGAATCCTCGTCTCACGAATGTAAACAGAAACAAAAGAGAACTCTAGATGCGTCGTCGAAATTATGGCACTTTATCGTTTAGGCCATATTTGAGGGGAGAATAGAAAGACTAGTTAAGAATGATATTCTTCCTCCATTAGAGTTCTCGGACTTAGAACAATGCAGAATCTTGCATTAAAGGAAAATATGTAAAGAAAATTAAGAAAGACGCCAAAAGAAGCACAGAATTCTACAAATTATTCACACAGACATTTGTGGTCCTTTTCTGTGAAAAGTGTGGATGGATATGACTGTTCATAACATTCACGGATGATTACTCCGTTATGGATATATTTATCCAATCAAAGAAAGAAATGAAGCATTGGATAAATTCAAGATATTTAAAGTGAAGTTGAAAACTAACACGATTTAAAGATTAAAATAGTCCGATCGTAGTGGGGAGTACTACGATCGACATACCCCATATGGACAAGTTTCTGGACCTTTTGCAAGGTTTTACAGAAAATGGTATAGTAGCCGATATTCCACACAGGCGAACCTCGGCAAAATGGAGTAGTTGAAAGACGCTTAGCCGCACACTGATGGATATGGTGCAAAGCATGATGAGCTATTCCACACCGCCATTGAGTCTATGGATGGAGCGTTGAAAACCGTCATTCATATTCTCAATAGAGTGCCTAGTAAGTCGATTGCCCAAAACAAATGCGAGTTATGGGCGGAAGAGTTCCTCACTAAACCACTTACGTGTGTGGGGAGTCCTGCGAGGCTAAAGTATTTAACCCAAACCTTGGAAGCTTGATCCCAAAGCGGTGAGTTGCCATTTCATTGGTGTCGGACGGATTTTCTAATCCGAATCCTGCAATGAAAACGCCAGTGCTATTCCTGGATCGATGATAGCACTCACGAGCAATCTTGAATCATTCATACATGGCGTGAACTAAAGTATCATTATTACAATCAGCGAGTGACATAGACCACGTCGGTCGAGTTTTACAACGGGGGCGATCGGGCCAAATTGATTACAACACGTAACACCGAATGCGATAAGCGGAAGCAAAAGGGTAGAGCTCATCTCTTCACAGTGCAAGCGGCGGGGCAGCTTTGTAATCTGATGATATTACCCAAGGACCGGATAATATCGGTTGTGCGCAAGTACCAACGAGTCAACAAGCTGCGTGAGGCCTGAACTACAGATCTAGACTACTCTTCATCGTTTCCTTGTCCATTAACCACGTTCCTCGTAGTAAGCATAGTCTCCTCCATCGTCATCTGAAGGGTTTGGGGAGAGCGAGGATGAGCACAACTACAGTGCTCGCGAGCCAATACACAATGCAATGATATACATGCAAGGCTTACAAGGATGGCTCGGTTCTTTTATTTGCGAAAGCAATACTTTTAAATATCATAAATCTGATTCCTAGCACTTAGCATTTTTAACAAATTTCGTTTTAGTTAAAGAGAATAGTTGTGCAATATTTGTATCGTGAGGTTACCTCCACCTTCATGCTTATTTTGATTGTGGTTACATCCACCACTAAGCGACACTGGGTACAAAGACCGGGAATAACCAATCTCGTGGCTAGGTGAGCCCGCCACAATTTTCATACCACCCAACAAGGTTTTGAAAAGAACTAACTCAAGTTAAGTTCCCATGTCCGCCTTTGACCAGTAAACACGGTGTTTAAACAGTTTGTAACTGCGAGATTGTACACTTTACCCACAAGAGACAATTAACTCGTTGCCCTACACGATTCCGTAGTCGTGTAGTCGAGAGGTTGTCACAATAACTTTTCTAAATATCTCGCCTTCCTCGTCTCACCCATATGGGGTTATGCCCATACGTTGCGCGGGATGTCCACCTCGGCCGATCGGCGTGGCGTGGCTACACCTCGTGTGGCGAACTTCACCCTTGACTCGGTGTCCCATCCAAGCCCGACATACCCGAGCTTGTGCCCTTTAACCATCGGTGAGATGATTTTGAGATTTGATAAATGTACTAAGCCAAGTCGCGATTTGTTGCGGACTTGTGGTTGTACTTGTTATACGAGAGGTCGTGACAAGATTAAGTCCTTAGGGTTATGCGGGCGGCTCAACCACATTCCGCCATTCTCGTGCTACATCCGCACTCCACCATCTTACCATCCGCCTGCACGGGTATTAGCGATTTAGGGTTTTGAGATGTAAATACAACAATTCAACCATCTCGATCATTTACATAATGATTGCCAAATCATTTATGTTTGAAAATGATGATGATTAGGACATTTAATGTCGGTACTTAACAAGTCTACCATGTCGCTTAAGTACAACCTATAGCTAGTATTACCATATAATTACTAGGGTGACAATGGAATTAAGGGATTCAAGTTGTCAAGGATGGCATGGTAATTAATTATTCAACAAATGGGTATTAACTACCTTAAGCTTTAACATACATTTGATTAAAGAATTAAAGCATGCAATTTGCTATTTTAAAAGAATATAATTTGCATAAAATGTAGGCTCAATATGATCAAAGTATTGACTCGCCTTGGTTGTAGGGAGAGAGTCAGAGTAGTCTTGTCCTTGATCGACGTGGAGGTCTCCTGCGTCTCCAAATCTCTGGGCGAAATCTGGAAAAATAAGCGACAAGCAACAAGAGCAATTAAATACACAAGAGTACACAAATGAACTCCAAATTGAACAAGACCTATGCCAT
The DNA here is from genome assembly GCA_036346255.1 of Ampelocalamus luodianensis. Classification (NCBI taxonomy): domain Eukaryota; kingdom Viridiplantae; phylum Streptophyta; class Magnoliopsida; order Poales; family Poaceae; genus Ampelocalamus; species Ampelocalamus luodianensis. The sequence goes on along the minus strand of JAYEVH010000048.1, from coordinate 92,292 downwards.
TAGCAAGATCTTGATTTTAGAAATTTTAGAAATTTATTTCATAATTTTTGGAGCTAAAATGGGGAGATAAATAATTTTGAAATCTAACTTTTGAATTAAAATAGAAAAGGAAAGAAAAACCACAAAAAGAAAACAAAAAGGCCCACGGTTGAAAATGGCCCGCCCAAGGCACAGGCCAAAACTCACAAGCCTGCGCTGCCCAGCCTGTAGTCGGCCGCTGCCGCGCCGGCGGCCTCAAAGAAGTGGAGGGTGCGGGGGGGGAAAGGGTTACGGGCGGCGGCGGCGTGAGGTGAGGGGCTCGGGCGCCGCGGCTCGCGGGAAAGGAGGCGGGGCTCGGGGAGAAAGAGCGGCGGCGACGGAGATGGAGAGACCGGGGCTCGCGGCGGTGGCGCGGCGGGGGCGAGGTCGAGGCGCGCAGCGGCGGCGGCGCGGCGACAACGACGAGGTAAGCCCTCGGCTTTCTTCTTCCTCTCCTCTTCTTCTAGCTCGGGGTGGGGAGGTGGAATGGGAGCGGGACCGAAGGGGGCTTTAAAACCGAAACGAGGAGCTCGGGAAGAAGTCGGGCGTGGAGGAGGGCGGCGTCGCGCCGGGGGCAATGATGACGCGGGAGGCGTGCGGGAGGTTTGCGCGGGAAGCGAGCGATGGCGTGCGCGGGCGACAAGCGGCGCACGCGCCTTGAGGAGGAAGGAGGAGAAGTCCGTCGGCGTGGTTGACCTTGGCAAAGGGGTCGATGGGGTTGACGGGAAGGGGAAAGGGGCATCACAAATCCTACCCACCTTAAACGGAATCTCGACCCGAGATTCGAGTTTCTCAGAAAACGAGGACGGAAATCGGCAAGTTGATCTTCTCGCTCCCGGTGGCTTCTTTGGGTGAGTGATGGCTCCATGAACCTTGCAAAGCGGATGACTTGCGTCTTGTCCGCTTCGATGACATCGAGGATCTTGATCGGTGCTCGGATAAGTCAAATCCTTATCAAGTCACGATGGCTTCGACGGGAGTCGCTCTTGGGCACTCGAGACATTTCTTTAGTTGAGAGACGTGGAACACGTTGTGGGCGTCGACAAACTTTCGGTAGCTCTGGCCGATAGGCAACTTCTCCACGCTTAGCGGTGATCGGGAGCAGGCCTATGTATCTTGGTGCGAGCTTGCCTTTAACTTTGAATCTTGGGTTCCACGAAGTGGCGATACCTTGAGATACACAAAGATCTCCAACCGAAGGTTAAGTCTCTTCGACGGTTGTCGGCATAACTCTTACATCTGGTACCGAGTGCTTGAAGGCGATCTCGATTAGTCGAACTTTCTCTTGGCTTGCTTGAGTATCGGTCCAAAGATATATCCTTCACTGATTACGACCAATGCGAGAGAGTTACGCATTTTCTTCCATAGAGTGCTTCAAATGGGGACATTTTCAAACTTGATGATAACTATTATTGTATGCAAACTCGGCATACGGTGAGACATTTTCCCGTCTACTGGTAAACTCCAAAGCACAAGCTCGAAGCATGTCTTCTAGGATTTGATTTGTTCTTTCCGTCGACCATCGGTCTGCGGATGATAAGTATCTTTGAAGGTAAGGTGTGTTCCAAGGGCATCATGCAAACTAGCCCAAAAATGCGAGGTAAATTGAGAACCTCGATCGGAGACTATTCTCTTGGGTACTCCATGCAAACACACGATCTGAGCCATGTATAACTCGGCTAACTTGTCTCCCTTGTAAGTTGTCTTCACAGGGATGAAGTGGCGACTTTAGTCAATCATCAACTATAACCCATCTTGAGTCACATCCGACTTAGTTCGAGGTAGACCGTGTGAAATCCATTCCGATTTCTTCCCATTTCCACGAGGATCTGTAAGGGTTGTAGCAATCCGGTGGTCTTTGATGTTCACCTTGATTCGTGACATACATCACAACAAGCTACATACTCGGCGATATCTCTTTTCATTCGTGACCACCAATACAAAATCTTCATGTCTTGGTACATCTTGGTGCTTTGCACGTGCGAGTGTAAGCGAAGCTGTGAGCTTCCTTTAAATCGAGATCTTTGAGTTCCTTACGGTGGGGAACAAAGAGGCGTTTCCCATACCATAGGATTCCTGCTGATCTTCGACATCTTAGGGCCTTTCCTTTGGCCATGAGATGCTTGAATCTCTGGACTCGGGATGCCCTTCTTGAGCGGTCTTGATTCGCTCTTCTAGAGTTGGATACGCTTCTATTGTGGCTAGTGTGCCTTGCTCTATTAACTCAAGGTTGAGGGCTTCAAATTCCTTGCGAGCTCGGTGTTGATGTTCTTGAATCATGACATTCTGCGGTAGGATTTACGGCTCAATGCATCAAAGAATTACATTAGCCTTTCGGGATGATAATGGACATCAAGTTATAATCCTTTATTAATTCTAACCATCTTCTTTGTCGAAGGTTGAGGTCCGATTGGGTGAAAATGTACTTGAGACTCTTGTGGTGCATGTAGACATTACGGTGATTTCAATCAAATAGTGTCGCCAAATTTTTAGGCGTGCACTCTGCGCTAACTCAAATCATGGGTTGGATAATTGTCTTCGTGAGGACGGAGTTATGCAGAAGCATAAGCTACAACTTTTCCTCCTTGCATGAGTACACAACCAAGACCTTGGCGCGATGCATCACAATAGACTTGAAGTCTTGATGGATGTCTGCGGGATCAATCTTGGTGCGAAGTTAACTTCTTCTTCAATTCTTGGAAACTCTTTTCACAAGCTTCGTCCAATCATACTTCCTTTCCTTTTTAAGCGGATGGGTCATTGGTTTGGAAAGCTTAGAGAATCCTTCAATGAAGCGTCAGTAGTACGGCCAAACCGAAAACTCGCGCTTCCGTCACCGATGTGGGTTGTTTCCATTCCATTCAATTGCTACTTTGGATGGATCAGCTGCGATTCCTCCAGCGGATACAATGTGTCAGAAGCGATTTCATGAAGCCAAAATTCACATTCTTGTACTTGGCATAAAGATGATTCTCTTTAAGCTTTCTAAGACCAATTGCAAGTGTTCAGAATGTTCTTCATCGGTCTTTGAATAGATCAAGATGTCGTCTATGAACACGACAACAAACTTGTCTAAGTATTCCATGAATACTTTGTTCATGAGGTTCATGAAGTAAGTTTGGCGCGTTGGTCAAGCCAAGCGGCATGACATGAACTCATCTGAGCCATCTGGGTGGTAAAAGCCGTCTTAAGAATATCCTCATTCCTGATCTTAAGCTGATGGTATCCTGACCTCAGGTCTATCTTGGAGAAAACTGATGCTCCTGTCAACTGATCGAACAGGTCATCGATGCGAGGTAAGGGATACTTGTTCTTGATGGTCACATCATTGAGTGCTCTGTAGTCCACACACAATCTGGCGGTGCCATCTTTCTTCTTCACAAAGAGAACTGGCGAACCCCAGGGAGAAGAACTAGGTCTAATGAAACCTTTGTCTTGCAAGTCTTCAATTTGTGTCTTAAGTTCTTCAAGTTAAATCGTGACAATTCCATATGGTCTCTTAGCAATTGGGTGTTCACAGCTTCAAGTTGATGACAAACTCAACATCTCTGTGCAGTGGCATGCACAGTAATTCTTACAGGAAGACATCGGGTAGCTTGAACTCTGGCGTTGTCTCTAGGGACAACTCTCAAGGTGGTGGATTGTTCTATTCAAAGGAGAGGAACGATCCACACTAACTCTTATTGTGGTCTCTGGGTTCTTGGTGAGCACTACTTTTACATTGGCACAATCTATCAATCCTTGATATTTGGCCAACCAATCCATCCTAGGATGATATCCAGCGTTTGAGATTCTAGCACCGAAGGTTTGCTAGGAATCAGAATGTTCCATAGCAATTTCTACAGGGTAGTGAGGTAGCACAAAGGGTCCCAGGGTGAGCTAAGTACCACGGGTTTCTTTAACTTATAGGTTGGCAACTTAAGCCTTTCAACAAACTTTCTTGAAATAAAAGAGTGCAGCTCAGAATCAAACAAAACTTGTGCAAAGTGCGAATTAACAGGAACGTACCCATTAGTACTCTGAGGCACCTTGAGCTTCCTCGGTGTGGCGTGGTTCACCACGGCCATGGCTTTGTGTTGGTGTAGACCTTGATGCTGTGAAGTCCGGTGACTCTTGCTTGAGGTGGGGTCTGCGCCTTGAATCAAGGCGTTACTCTGTGTTGAGTCTTCTTTGGAGCATTCGGCGGGTAGGACAGCGATTGGCGAAGTGTCCTCTTTCTCCACAAGAAGCGATGGAGGTTTCTTCTTGAGGTTGACTGCTGCTTTGGTTGCGGCCAGGCGAGAGCACCGAATCCACTTCCTTGGGGGCGCGGGGTGGAAACTTGAGTTTTAGGGAGGAGGCTGCGACGATCTGAAAGATGAGCCGCTTGGAATGTAGACTTACAGGAAAGCTACCTTGTGGCCTCTGAAATGACATCTTCCTTTTGCGGCTAATCTCATGATCTTCTTCTCATTTTCACAAATGAGGGCTTTATTAACTAAGCTGCTGAAGCTAGAGTAATCATGGAGGATAAGTTGTCCTCTCATGTCTTCACGCATTCCCTCCACAAAGCGGTCGATTTTCTCTTCTTCATCAGCTACATCATTGGGGCGTGGCGAGCAAAAGTTAGTTAAACTTGGTTAGATACTCATTTGCGACATCGACCACTTGAGAGCTCTACGAATTCATTCTTCTTCAATCTCATTGTTCGGTGATGAAGTTGGCCACAGCGGCCTTGAATTCCTCGGAGAATCGGTGCCATGCGGGTTCAACTTGACTTGTTGTATTTCCGCAACTTCTTCTATTCTGGCGCGTGAGGGCGGGATCTTGTGGCGCTCCAATCGTAGATGCTCGACTTCGCTATTCTGCTTCTTCTTCCTCTAGATTCTCATCACCTCGGGCGCGAGGTAATTCTCCCACGAGCGTGGCGGCGCTTTTCAAATGATGGGTGGCGAAGTCCACCTTGTCTTCATTTGAGCGTGGGCAAGGCGAAGTTTCTTCTCGGTGTCCCCGAGCGGTCTTGACTTCTAGAGGTTCATTGGCTGCGGCAAAGGTGAGAGGTCTTGTCACGAGGAAGTCGCTAGCTTGGAGTTGCGATGGTGGTCGGTTGTTGATTGCTTAGTAATGCAGAAGAATGCAGGTCTGTGAAACATGACTTGGGTCATTGTCGGGTTTCTTTGGTGGTGGAGGAGGCGGTTCTGTCCTCGGCCTTGGCCACGACCACGGCCACGGCCTCTTCCTCGGCTGCGGCGAAGGCTCCACAGGTAGGGCGCGGCTCTTCTTGGCGGCATCTGAAGGAACTCAAGCTTAGAACTAGAGGAGTATATGAGGTTCACTAGCCCTCTAAGGCACACAGACAAGAACAAAGCCAACAAAGAAGCAAGCAAGTACAATACAAAGCCTAGGCGGCTACACTATAATAAGGGGTTAAGTGTTACATGACTCTCGAATAAAGCTTATACACTAAGCTAAGTCATGACCACGAATACAAACACATCGTCTACAAAGAAAAGAAACAAAAGTGCTTGCAACCCAAAAGGCGCTCGGCAAGCATTTGCGCTAGCTAACCTAAACTAATCGGCGGTGCTCTGCGGGGGCGACCACGGCGATACGATTGCCGGGAGCGAAGCGGAACGGCTCGGCGAAACTTCGCGAGCGGGAGCGAGAGCGTGAGCGGCCGAGGTGGCGTCCACGGCTGGACTCGTCAAACCGGCGGTGGGCGGGCTGCGTCCTGGTGAACTCTCTAGCGGCGGCCGGGCGGCGGCGGCGCGCACCTTCTTGCGTCTTTGTGAGTCGGAGGCGGGGTCCTCTGGACGAGAACGTCGGCTCGGCCTTTGGGAGGGCGGGGCGACGAGAGGTGCAACCGGGCCGGGCGAGGACCGTGCGGGCTCACGAGGCGCGCCAACTCTGCAGCGGCGTCCCTCTCTGTGCATGACATCCCTCTCTCTCAGACGCAGTGGAGTGAGCTTCATCCTCCCGATCATGTTGCTCGAAGGGTGTCGGAGTGGGCATAGCTGCCGGTGAGGAGTGTCGCGGTACTGATCTCATCCATGGCGGCGGTGATGGTGGCTATCATCGCTGCGTAAGCTTGGACTCGCTGCGTCAGCGAGGGTCGTCTCTCGTGTCGAAATCTGCTGGGACACGCTCCTCATCCGGGAGAGTGCGGGTAGAAGCGGAAGGGTGACCTCGACAAGAGATCCTCGTACTTCCAACACAAGCGGGTGGAAGCGGCGCGTCGGCGTCTGAATGGCGTCATGGCGGCTCGGCGGGTGCCTCGGCCACGAAGAGGTAGGAAGTGAACTCGCCAACCACGGCGGAGAGGTACACCTCCATCGTCCGGGACTCGCGGGTCTCGATCCTCGTCATCCTACCCGGAGCGTGGTGTGACGGAAAACCAAGGTACAAAGACATCGGTGGCGAAGTATGTCGCGAAGCCTCCTCGTTCTCTCAGTGAGCGAGGAGGTCCCACGAGCCATCCGACGACAGGTAGCCATCTACAAATTTTGAAAACAAGAGGAGGTCGTAAGACAGGTAAAACTCAAGTGAAATAAAGATAAATGCAGGACTAGGAGTGAAGAGTAGAAGCAATAAATACTCTATATTTTTAGCAAAGCTTTTTCTTAATTTTGAAAATAAGATCCAAGTCCTTAAGGCAACGACCAATCTAACTAAGACTCTACTGATCGTATGCTCGATACTGACTCTGTCGGACCGGATTTTCTAATCCGAATCCTGCTGTGAAAACGCAGTGCTATTCCTGGATCGATGGATAGCACTCACGAGCAATCTTTGAATCATTCATACATGGCGTGAACTAAAGTATCATTATTACAATCAACGAGTGACATAGACCACGTCGGTCGAGTTTTACAACGAGGGCGATCGGGCCAAATTGATTACAACACGTAACACGAATGCGATAGCGGAAGCAAAGGGTAGAGCTCATCTCTTCACGAGCAAGCGGCGGGGCAACTCAGTATGGCCCGATATTACCCAAGGACCGGATAATATCGGTTATGCGCAAAGTACCAACGAGTCAACTTAGATCGCGTCGAGGCCTGAACTACGATCCTAGACTACTCTTCATCGTTTCCTTGTCCATTAACCACGGTTCCTCGTAGTAAGCATAGTCTCCTCCATCGTCATCATCCGAAGGGTTTGGGGAGAGCGAGGATGAGCACAACTACCGTGCTCGCGAGCCAATACACAATGCAATGATATACATGCAAGGCTTACAAGGATGGCTCGGTTCTTTTATTTGCGAAAGCAATACTTTTAAATATCATAAGTACAGATTCCTAGCACTTAGCATTTTTAACAAATTTCGTTTTAGTTAAAGAGAATAGTTGTGCAATATTTGTATCAGCAGAGGTTACCTCCACCTTCATGCTTATTTTGATTGTGGTTACATCCACCACTAAGCGACACGGGTACAAAGACCCGGGAATAACCAATCTCGGGGCTAGGTGAGCCCGCCACAATTTCATACCACCCAACAAGGTTTTGAAAAGAACTAACTCAAGTTAAGTTCCCATGTCCGCCTTTGACCGTAGGCACGATTGTTTAAACAGTTTGTAACTCTGCAGAGATTGTACACTTTACCCACAAGAGACAATTAACTCGTTGCCTACGATTATTAGTAGTCGTGTAGTCGAGAGAGTTGTCACAATAACTTTTCTAAATATCTCGCCCCTTCCCTCGTCTCACCCATATGGGGTTATGCCCATCGTTGCGCGGGATGTCCACCTCGGCGGCCGGCGTAGCGTGGCTACACCTCGTGGCTGCGAACTTCACCCTTGACTCGGTGTCCCATCCAAGCCCGACATACCCAGAGCTTGTGCCCTTTAACCATCGGTGAGATGATTTTGAGATTTGATAAATGTACTAAGCCAAGTCGCGATTTGTTGCGGACTTGTGGTTGTACTTGTTATACACAGAGGTCGTGACAAGATTAAGTCCTTAGGTTATGCAGGCGGCTCAACCACATTCCGCCATTCTCGTGCTACATCGCACCCACCATCTTACCATCCGCCTGCATGGTATTAGCGATTTAGGGTTTTGAGATGTAAATACAACAATTCAACCATCTCGGTCATTTACATAATGATTGCCCAAATCATTTATGTTTGAAAATGATGATGATTAGGACATTTAATGTCCGGTATAACAAGTCTAGCATGTCGCTTAAGTACAACCTATAGCTAGTATTACCATATAATTACTAGGGTGACAATGGAATTAAGGGATTCAAGTTGTCAAGGATGGCATGGTAATTAATTATTCAACAAATGGGTATTAACTACCTTAAGCTTTAACATACATTTGATTAAAGAATTAAAGCATGCAATTTGCTATTTTAAAAGAATATAATTTGCATAAAATGTAGGCTCAATATGATCAAAGTATTGACTCGCCTTGGTTGTAGGGGAGAGAGTCAGAGTAGTCTTGTCCTTGATCGCGTGGAGGTCTCAGCGTCTCCAAAATCTCTGCGAGTAAATCTAGGAAAAATAAGCGACAAGCAACAAGAGCAATTAAATACACAAGAGTACACAAATGAACTCCAAATTGAACAAGACCTATGCCATTAGCAAGATCTTGATTTTAGAAATTTTAGAAATTTATTTCATAATTTTTGGAGCTAAAATGGGGAGATAAATAATTTTGAAATCTAACTTTTGAATTAAAATAGAAAAGGAAAAGAAAAACCACAAAAAAAGAAAACGAAAAGGCCCACGGTTGAAAATGGCGGCCCAAGGCACAGGCCAAAACACTGTGTGCCTGTGCGCGCCCCTGCGGTGCGGCGCGGCGCCATGGCGGCCTCAAAAGGGGAGTGGAGGGTGCGGGGAGGAAAGGGTTACTGGCGGCGGCGGCGTGAGGTGAGGGCTCGGGCGCCGGCTCGCATGAGAGAAAGGAGGAGCGGGGCTCGGGGAGAAAGAGCGGCGGCGGCGGCGGAGATGGAGAGACCGGGGCTCGCGGCGGTGGCGCGACGGGGGCGAGGGGTCCGAGGCACGCAACGGCGGCGACGCAGCGACAACGAGCGGAGGTAAGCCCTCGGCTTTCTTCTTCCTCTCCTCTTCTTCTAGCTCGGGGTGGGAGGTGGAATGGGAACGGGGCCGAAGGGGGCTTTAAAACGAAACGAGGAGCTCGGGAAGAAGTCGGGCGTGGAGGAGGGCGGCGTCGCGGCCGGGGCAATGATGACGCGGGAGGCGTGCGGGAGGTTTGCTGCGGCGGGGAGCGGCGATGGCGTGCGCACGGCGACAGCGGCGCACGCGAGCCTTGAGGAGGAAGGAGGAGAAGTCCGGTCCACCGGGTTGACCTTGGCAAAGGGGGTCCGGTGGGGTTGACCGGGAAGGGGAAAAGGGCATCACAATTGGCTACCTGAAAGTCAAAAGGTTTCGTTTCTCTTGTCGAGACAGATATACAAAGTTTGTAGAAGCGAGACACGCTTTGTCTTCTTAGAGGATGAAATGATGAGAGGAAGTATGGTAGCTCGTGAGATTGACCTTGAAGAGAAGCGGGTGTATGCGCCCGCTCAGATGATTCAGAACCATTCTTCATACTACTGCATTCATTGCAAACGGTGCAAGACAACTGTGGTGCCAGACTGTTATTGTTCCTCTGTGGCAACAATGAATGAGAATGAGGAACTGTTCTTGAGGATCCTATAGAACCCATTGCCACGAGATGAGGGGAGCAACAGCGACCTCAAGCAGAAGATGTACCAAATGAGGAGGCCAGGAGGTTTCAAAGAGTAAGAAGATCGGCTATCTCGATGATTATCGATTTATCATACAGAGGAATTTCAAATGGAGGATGATCCCACCTCATTTGAAGAAGCCATGAGAAGCGAAAATTCCTCAAAATGGCTTGATGCCATGGAAGAGGAAATGAGGTCCATGAAGGCTAATAAAGTCTGGAACTTGGAAATTATTCCTAAAGGAGCCAAAACAGTAGGCTGTAAATGGGTCTACAAAACAAAGCTTGACTCCCAAGGGAATGTAGAAAGATACAAAGCGCGACTTGTGGCAAAAGGCTTTACGCAAAGAGAAGGGATTGATTACAATGAGACTTTTTCTCCAGTCTCATGTAAAGATTCCTTCAGAATCATAATGGCATTAGTAGCACATTATGATTTAGAGTTATCGATGGATGTAAAGACGACATTTCTTAATGGGGACTTGGAGGAAAATGTTTACATGGCACAACCGAAAGGTTTTGTCGTGGAAGGAAATGAAAGAATGGGATCGCCTAAAGAAATCGATTTATGGGTTAAAGCAAGCTTCAAGACAGTGGTACTTGAAGTTTGTGATCTAATAAGAAAATTTGGTTTTAAAGAAAATGTAGAGGACAAGCTGTGTTTATGCAAAGTTTAAAGATGGGAAGTTTATCTTCCTAATCCTATATGTGGATGATATTTTACTAGCTAGTAGTGATGTCGATGCACTCTTTGGAGACAAAGAAGTTTTTGTCCTCAAACTTTGATATGAAAGATCTTGGTGAAGCTTCGTTCGTTCTAGGGATCGAAATTCAGGGATAAAAATAAGGGATATTGGGACTGTCACAAAGGCATACATAGAAAGTCTTAAAGAAATTTGGTATGCATAAATGTAGTCCTTCACCGCACCTATAGTCAAGGCGACAGATATGGGGATTTTCAATGCCCGGGAACCGATCTGAGCTCGATTAAATGAAATCGGTTCCATATGCTTGGTGTCGGAAGCTTACGGTATGCTCAAGTGTGTCTGCATACGACTTAGCTTTTGTTCTGGGTTACTTGGCAAATTCGAGCAATCTGGAATAGAACATTGAAATTGATAAAGAAAGTCTTGCGTTATTTGCAAGGAACAAAAGGCCTCATGATGACATCTGAGAAGATCGATTCACTCCATATAGTGGGGTATCTGAGACTCGATTATGCGGGAGATGATAGAAAGTCAACATCCGGATATATGTTCACTCTCTTTGGAGGAGCTATATCGTGGAAAAGCTCAAAGCAAACCGTCACTACATCGTCCACAATGTATCCGAGTTTGTAGCATGTTATGAGGCTACTGGCGGTGAATCGCTAAAGAAGTTCATACCGGTTTAAAAGTGGTTGTGACATCAATAGACCACTTAAGTTATCTCGCGATAATGAACCCGATGAACGTATGCCCACAACAATAAGTCAAGTGGTCTTTGCCAAACACATTGACATAAAGTACTATGTTGTGAAAGATAAAGTTCGGGATCAAATTATAAGTCTGAGCATATAAGTACCGCAAAGATGCTAGCGGATCCGCTTACTAAAGGCTTACCACCCAACGTGTTCGAGAGAACATGTAGCGGCATGGGTTTAAGGAAAGCCTATGATTCTGGACTAAAAGATGACCCAAAAGATTAAAGTAACTATTTGAGCAGAGAGGTGTATTGTAGTATTAAATCTATCGGCGATTGACCGTGTCGATGAGACATGCTCTATGCACTAATCGTGATGGAATGAGTAAAGTCAAAAATAATTAAAGTTAAAGTATAGAGAAGATCAAGGGGAGAATGTTGGATTGATCTCTTCCACAATTAGCCCAACAACTAATCGGGGCCTTGATCAGCATACGATCGGGCGTCGGCCCATCTTTTGGTGGTGGGCCCCGTCATGTTGCGCCATATATAAGGGTGGGAGGCGGCGCTCGAGTGCGAGGTTGACACGAGACGCACAACTCCACCGACACAAACCTAATCCGATCTAGAGGCGCTCGGCGGACGGAAGCTCCATCACGCCGTCGTCGTCACCGGACCTACGGCACCGCTCCCCTTCCCCGCCATCGGACGCCGCCGCCAACGAACCAACAATGGCCGGCTCTTCATCCTCTACCTCCGACGGTAATCTCTCCCTCTCCTCTCCGTTCCCTCTCAGATCATGAACCCCATTGCAAAGAAGAGAGAACAATACACACATATTTTGAGTGGCAAACACAAAAATTTTCTTAAAATTTATCTCCGTGTTACATAATGATCTCTGACTCTGAGAACTGTGTGTAGATTTGAGCGATGCCTAGGAACGTGCTAACTAGATAGATAGGCTAGTCTGTACATGCAGTACGTACGTACCATACTTGCATTGATATAGATGGTCAACAACTTTTTTTATTGCCAGGGAACAGCTTCAATTAATCCACACAATTAATGTGCAACTATATATTTGCAGATATAAGTTCAGAGGTTACCTAGCTATATACAAGTAGATCGATTCAGTTATCACAAAACCCTTGCAAAAGTTTGGTTCAAGAACGCAAGTTCAGAGGCCACGAAGTGTGCCCTGCATGCATTCGTACGCTAATGCGTGCATAAGATTTAGGGATCGATCAGAAAGCAAGGCTCGAGGCTGATCTGCTCCTGTGTAAGGCTGTAAGGTGTCAAATTAACTACACCAGCTAACCTAGGATGCATACCGTGTACAGTGTACATTTTGGAAATACACACAGTCACCGGAGCATCATTTTTCAGCACAGTTATGTGCCCGTGTTTTGTACAGAATATATTGTTGCAGGTCACCAATCTTTCTATTATCATACATAAGTTAAAACTTCTATATCTTGTAGCAGAGTCAAGAATTATCATTGCATCATGTCACGAAGTTGTATTCAGCCCATATCATTATTGATCACCTCAGCAGGCTATCTTCATGACTGAATCACAGTTTTGATGTATATAATCATAGCAATTTCATGGCATATCTACCAATCCAACAAATGTATGAAGTCAGGCCCATATCATTTTATTGATAGCATGAAGTGCTACCAATCCAACAGATGGTGGGAGGACGAACGACCACCGACTTCAATTTTAAGAGATAGAGATAAAAAAAAGTACCGGAACCCAAGGTAATTAATTTTGTTGAGTAGCACACAACAACGTTCAGTAATTCACTGGAGGTGGCATGCGTCTCCGGTTGCAAGTTGAAGCTCCAATTATCCAGCAGTGAACAGTTAGCTAGCTGGGAATGCTCAGCGACACAGTAGTAGATCCGAAGGACCGGAGCTATATATCAGGCACGTTGAGCCTGCTAGCACGGTGGAGCATGCATGTATGCATGCTGGGGACTCAAAAAATTATACCACTCAACGCGCGCATCTAAAGCGATCGAGCTTATAACAGATCAAATAGCCGATTGATCCTGCCGTTTGTCGTCCACTGATCATACTAACGCTTTGTCTGCCCGTACCAAAATAAAATTCTCACATGATAGGACATATGAGTAACTACAATGTGTGTGTGTGTGTGAGTATTTACGCTGAGCTTGGAGCCTTGGAGGTAATCAGTTAACGTTATATATGTGCCGGCAGGCGGCAAAATAATGTTCTTAAAGCATTCCTTGTATTTTAAAGGTGGACAATTTTTGGTAAATATTCCGAGGGCCGGTTTCGATTTGAGAATTGGCACAGTGATCTTAAAGGACCTGTGTTTTTTTAGATAATAGAAGAGAAAGACTATCCTGTAAAGGACATGTAATGCTTGTTACAAAATACATGTGAAAATTCTATATTCCAAACATGCTATAAAATTGTGTTCATGAAGTGGGATGTTTACCTAGAATCTCAAGTGGGGAAATACATAATTATTCTCTCTCTCTCTGCGAGATAGGTAAAATTAATATACATTCTGTGTTCCTATATATATATATATATATATATATATATATATATATGCAACGCAACGCAATGTTCGATCTCCATTTTAATCTCACGGCTTACGTACCCTAACATCTTAGGAAGATTAGGTACACACTCATCGTAGGAGGCTAGTAGGCTAGGGGAAGCCGGATTAGGCATTGAGTACCTCACTGAACTAGCCAACGACCCAAAAAAGAAACAACGCGATGAGAGGAGGGCCGGCCAGGCGGGGCCCCTTGGATGGGGAAAAATGGAGAGAGAAATATCGAATAGAGGAGGCGTCGGGCCCACCCAAAAACCTAGGGTCACGTCAGCACGTGGCGGCTGGTCCCGCCCGTTTAATTTAACCGTCTGCCCCGACTTTTGAGCGCTGCCCGTAAGCCCCGGGAGACTGGCTTAACCCCGATCGGCGGCGCCCCACGGACCGTGTTCATAACCGCCTTCGTGCACCGGTCCGTCGACCATCGATCGATTTGCGCGTGAAGGTCCCCGGGAGCCCACCGCACCGTTTCTTCGCTAGAAAAACCGGCAGTTTAAAGCAGTAGCTCTCGAGAGGTGGTGTGTAAAACACTCCTATGTTTCTTTTGCTAAAAGCCTCTAAAATTCTAGGCGTTTAATCTTTTATCGATCTGAGGAAAAAGTAATTACATTGCAAGACGGAGGAATAATAATTTTCCCTCAGACTTGATTCTCCGGAATGCATATGAGGTTGTTCATTTGCACTATCTTTCATGCGACTTTGACGATTTGACACTATTTTAGAAGTAGTTTATTATTTGGCCCATCTTTCACATTAGCTTGATTATTTGCTAATTTTTTTTGCCTTTTTCATATTTCTAATTCATTTTCGCATTTTACCCAACCTGATATGATCGTTATGCTCCTGGGACTGTTTGGCCCAGGGCATATGGTTCGGTCGGGCCCGGTGCACGCACTGACTGCGCTACACTCCCCGTCACCGTGGATGGTGAGCTGCAAGTGGCGCGGGGTGATACGCTTCACCTTGAGATCCTTGCTAGCATTCCCAGCTAGCTCTAGGACCTCGGTAGTACACAACGGCGGTGATGTCGACACGACCATGAGTGGACGCCCTCGACTTAAGCTGCCAGTGGATGTGCCCCATGGGGAGCTGCAAGGACAAAAGAAGACTACAATGTCAAGCATACGTTTGCGATATATTAACTAGGAATTCCATGCATCGACATAAAATTCGCACCAAGAAACCCCATATCTTCCTAATTCGAGGAGAGAACAAGAGGATATCGACCTAAAATTCCAAGAGGACACATGAACAAGAAAGCAGGAGGGGACGAGCTAGACCTGGAGGCCGACGCGGGAGGAACGAGAGATAGGGGCCTTCTTCTTGCCCTTGCCCTTGTCGATGCTCTTGGATCTTGGTCATCATCTTTGCCACCGAGAGACCTGACGAGAATCTAATAATCCTCAATTAATTAAACTAGTTATCTGTAGTATTCGTTATAGATAATAATCTCTTTACATAACCTTCAGAGGTACCCCTCATTGTTAATAATGAGGATAATTATAATTACCTAGTGGTCGTAAGCTATTTTATGACCACCCTATATGTTCGTAAGTCATTCTACGACCACTATATCACCGTAAGATCTTCTACGACTACCTACTGATCGTAAGTTCTACTAAGATCATCTTATGGTCGTAAGCTTTACTACGACCAGATCAATCACGACCACCCTATGGTTGATAAGAATCACATACATGTGGACCCAATTAACTAGGGACCTTATACTGTATTTAATTATATATAGTAGATAAATAGGTGTTGTTATCCTCTGATATAACTGCACATAACTCTCTATCTTTGGCATAATCATAAGGCGAACGTGGGAGGGATTCTCTTTAACAATAACTGCCAACAATGTGCGCAATTCATCAACCATTGACGTGACTCCTGGCATGGACAACTGCCACCCCTCAGACGCTATATAAGGGATAATGCCAATGAACAGAGGGGATAAATACAAGTGACATAAGCAACAAAATAGACATGAGTCATCAGTTCTAGCCTTCGGTGATTTCTTTCTTATTCTAAACAGAATCAATACAAGAACACAAGACTTGAGTTGTTATTCACACAGGAGAATGCATGAACCTATCTAAATCCCTATGTCCCATCATGTAGTCTTGTTCAAGGAGCTCACCTAGCATTCATTTCATAAGTTCAATATTAAAACATCGACAAGACCCTTCCCTCCCTTGCCCACTGTCGAACCCGGGAGCGAAGGATCCCGAACTCTCTGTGTTCAAACACTAGTCCAGGATTTCCAGTGTACACAGTCTCACAAAAATGAATATCACATTCATATCACGAAAACGTAAATGACATTAAATAAATAACTGTTTAATACGAGATAAGTCGAACAACAATATCAAATGTCAAAAGATAAACACAATGAAACAATATAATAGTGGGAGCCACACGATGCGCCACGAGCGATAAATGCAGGTCAAAAGGCCTACTCGTCCGGTCCTCACCGTCGGAGCAGATCTTCTCTGAATAAGATTTATTGGCAAGAGTGAGCACTACTACCGTGTGCTCAAGTCACACCAATATTGAATTCAAATGCATGCATAAGGAAACAAGTGAGTATGGCAGGGGTTATTTTGCATAAACAGCATTTTCAGTTTGAATAAGCATAGTAGTTTCTAAGGCAATTTTATACTATGGATAAAGTCATATTTTGAAATGACAATGATATAATGTGGATAACCTCCAATGATAAAGTGAAGGATCCCCTCCTAACACTTGGCTTCCCGCCTAAATTTTCATAAGGATTAACCATCCTCAACATTTAATAAAGTATTTAAAAACCAAAAACAATTCTAACTTTAAGTGGCCCTGCTAGCGTGTCCATGACCATGACGCGCTATTCGAATAGTTTCTACTCTGCGAGTTGGTACAACTTTACCCACACGAGGTGACATGCTCGTTATGTCGGCCAATTCACGCTTAGTAGGCGTGTGGTGAGCAATTACCATGAGGCCTTTACAATGTTTTATCCTAGTACATTCATGCCCGCTGAGGTTTAGCCCTTTGGTGGCCGTCCTCAGGAAGCCCCCTCTTGCGCCAAGTGGGAATAAAGCGTCTAGCAAACACCCACAAAAATCACATGACATAAATATACTAGAACATCACAAATTAGTTAGCCGGATCCACGCCCATACAGGACATGTGGTGATGCGCTATGGCATAGCAATAAGCGGCTCAAAGACCGGTCCTCAATTGACTTGGCGTCATTCCTACAACCCATGGGCCTTGATCTAACGAGATCAAACAGTGCATAAACTGCACCCACCATTTCGACCATTTCGCCCAAGTCCAAACCCATTTTTGATTTTGTTTTTGAATAAAACTCCATTTATAAACTCATGTGGTAAGACAATACCACAATGTCAAGTTTGAAACAATTTGTAGAAATCTGGTGTAAACCTTCCCAAATTCTGTAAATGTGGACTAAGCTTGGCTAAGCATATATTTGAATTTTGATAATATCTTGCCTATGGTATCAAGGTAGTCAGATACAACATTCAAATTTGGCCATACAATAACATATGGAATTAACTATATGTAAAACAGGATATTAAAATATTTATAACAACATATGCATGCAATAAGGAATTTAAAAACTGAAAATAACTTAAAATAATAGGGGCAATATGGTCAATGGTGTAACTTGCCTTGTTCGATGTCTTGGAATTCTAAATCTTCAGATTGATCGAACTCTCCGGAGTCGTCGAATTCTATACGCGAAAATACAACAAATTCAATAATCAAATTCAAATAAATTCAAAAACATAGATCAAAATAACTCCAAATTGAAATATTTTGGTTTAGTTAGCTAGATTATAATTTTATATAAATTTTGCAATTTGAATCACCCAATTTGGAGTTCATATGCAAAAGTTATGCATTTTTGAAGTTTATATCTAAATCAAATTTTATTGAATTTCCAGAATTATTTTCCTCTGAAAATCCATTTATTGCGCAATGATTACATCAGCTACGATGATTTCGGAAAATAAAAGATTTAAAATTTATTTCTGATAGGTGGGCCCCATGAGTCAGTGGGCCGGCTCACGGTGAACCAAGCCCACCGAGCTCGGGGCGGCAGGCACGGTGGACCACGCCACGTGTGCGTGTGTGCGGCGGCGCGGCGCCACGCGGGCCGTGTCGCCGGTGGCGCCGCAGTGGTGAATGCGTGGCGATGCCACGTCGGCGCCGGCGGAGCGGCGCCGGCGACCAAGGAACCGGTGATCGGCGCGCGGCCGCCGGCGAGATGCTAGAAAGGAAGAACGGCGACGAGGAGCATGTTGGTTCTGAGGTGGTGCGAGGGAGTGAAGGTATCGCCGTGGCGGCGGAGAAAGCGGCGGCGAGTGCGTCGTCGTCGAGTTGAGGTTCTCGCGGCTCCGGCGAAGTGGAGGTGACCACCGGGTTCGCAAGAGGATGGCGATGCCGGCGGCGGCGACGAGAGGACGCGGCGGTGTCGGCGGCATGAAATGAAGCTCAAGCTTCACGGTTGCCGCGCGACAAAACTTCAATTCGAGCGCTAGAGGCAAGCAGTGGCAATGGTTGGTGGCGTCGGGACGGTGGGAATCGCGCCGGGCTTCCTTTATAGGCACCGGAGCTCGGAGCGCGTGGAGGAGGTGGGGTCATGGCGGCGGTTTCGCGGGCGTGGGTGAAACCGCGGAGAAGAGGAAGAAGGTGGGAGCGGGCGGTTGGAGTGCGGCGGCCGTGCTGCGCGCGTCCTTGCGTGAGAAGGGGAGGGAATCGTGGCGGAGGCCGAGCTCTGTCGCGGCGAAAATGGCGGCGCTTCGATCGCGCGAAGAAGAAGGAGCGAGAAGAAGAAGCGAGGCGTTGGATTTGATCCAGCGGTTGGGGCTAAATGAGTAGAAGAAGCGTGGAGGAATCCCGCGTAGGATTTAGATCGAAGGGTTTAGTTAGAAGAGGCTTAGGTCGGCGGTGCGAAGATCGAGCGTCGGATTCATATCGCACGGCTTATATTGATGGTGTCATTCGGACGGTGCGGCGACTACGGAAGATCTTGATAGTTGATGCGGATCCGGCGGTGGATACTGAGAGGAGAGTGCGTGTGCGCGTTGCGTGTGTTGGATCTCGATCCAGCGGTGGATGAGGAGGTGAGAGAGAGGGTGCAAGCGGTGGTGTGCGGGGGCACATGGAGGGAATTTGGGCGGAGCCTTTGGGTTTCGGCCCAAACATTAGAGAGGATTTTCTTTTGCTTTTCTATTTGTTTTAATTACATTAATTCATAATAGCTTTAGAAAATAGCAAAATACTTCCAAAAATTATGGAAAAATTCACAGAAATTCCCATACTCATTCTGGACTTAATAAAATTATTTCCAACTTTATGTTGATTTTTAATTTTACAAATAAATTTGTTTTAGCTTTAAAATATTTATAAAAAGCTTTTGAAAATTCAGGAAACAACCATAAACATAAATAAACTTTTAAATTTTACTGAAATTGAAATTTGGGCTGTTACACCCACCATCGTTGCCGAAATGCTAGCCCTAGCCTTGTGTGGAGTAGGTCGTCTAGTTGCCTGGTGCGCTGCACGTATTGTGTTCCTTTTTATGTTTTCCCCTATTTGGTTGGTGCGGGGGAGTTGGTTTACCTTGATCAGGGGTTGGTGCGTGCACCGGGTCTAATCGAACCATATGTCCTAGTCTAAACAGTCCCAGGGACATAACGATCATTTCAGGTGGCGCAAAATGCAAAAATGAATTAGAAAATATGAAAAAGGCGAAAATGGCAAATAATCAAGCCAAATGTGAAAGATTGGGCAAATAATCAATTGTGTCAAAAATATTGGGAATTCGTCGAAGCCGTATGAAAGATGGGCAAATGATCAAATTCCCCTATGTTTTTGTGGTGTATTGCAGACGCTCGGTTGTTCAAAAATTGGAAATATATTCAAAATTTGAACCTTTAGATCTTAATCTAACGAATCTCATAATCTCCTCCACTTATATAAACTCACATCCTACCCCAAACCCTAGCAACTACCCACCCCACCTAGCGTCACCTATCCACCACGACCATCCTCAGCACATGCGTTGCCATTGGTGACTTGCTGCAGCCTCGATCAATGCGATTACCCGCACCAGTCCTTTTTTCTTGTTGCACCGTTGCCTCACTGGCGAGACAGCTACCACCCCTGCCGGCTAAGGCAACTTCTCTGCTGTCAAACACCACCCTAAAAAACCACGTCTTGTTACCATTGCATCTATCAGCCAGACAACCACCACTACCGCCTACCATGTCAGAATCTTAAGATGTGGAATTGGTAAACCTCAAAATACAAACATGTGAATCTGAACCCCGACCTCACTTGAATTTGTTGTAGGAATTGAGACCATCGACTGTCGGATCGAAGCCAGCGTTGTAGACACCATCGGAGTGCAAACCGTGAGGCAACTCAGAGGGGTCAAAATTCGAGCGCTCTAAGAGCATGTACAATGGTGTGACGTCAGTTGTCTGTAAATCTTAACACGTAGAACACGAGATGATGTGGAAGAGAGAGATGGAGAGTATAGATAATTGAGCTGTCTCTCATGCAGTAGTTAACTATAATACGAGAAATAAGACACATTGTAGATGGAGAAGTTGTCTATAGAGACATGTAAAAAGTCAACTTATTGTGAAAACTTTCTTTAGTGTTGTCTATAGATGACATGGGTGGATACTGTAGACAACAATTGTCTATACCATTGTATATACACGCCCTAATGTGAGAAAACATATGAGAACTAGTTAGCAAGCCCCTTTTTACTCTTCCCTATTAATTCCTTAATCTTTTCTGTAGAAGGAGTCCACAAGGTGATATCTTTTTGATAAAGTAAATTAATCAACTGATTGGAGGCAATGTTGTGATTTTAGACCTCCTTTGGATGAAGGAGCTCGTTTTTTTTTAAAAAAAAAATATCCATTTTTTTTATTAAAAATTACAATATTATACCTGTGACTTTTTTTACAGAAATATACTCATGTCGCCGAACTGTTGGCAATTGGCTCCAGTCGCCCAACGGAAAAGCGAGAGTAATGCGGTCGTCGAACCGTTGGGCAACATTAATGCATGCACCCAACCGTTCGACAACATTATTGTAGTCACCAAACCGTTGGGCGGTAGGTTATATCGCTGAACCGTTAGGCGACAGGAGCCTCCAATCGCCTATCTGTTGGGCGACTGGATGGCTTATATAAAGGGCACGTGACTCGCCCCACTGGCCGAGCGATAGCTGAAAGAAAGAAAGAAAGAAAGTGAGCGGAAGGAAGAAGAAGAGGGAGAGGAGAGGAAAGAAAGGGGAAAAAAGAGAAAAGGAGAAGAAGAAGAAGAGGGGGGAGAAATAAGAAGAACAGGAAGAAAGATTCGTCCGTGAGGTTTTTTTATCTTATAGTGTATTTTATTGTATTAAGTAAATAGTTTGTGTAGTTAAAATAATAGTATAAGTAGCACTCATAGAAAATTTTAGTTAGAGAAGAAAAGTAGAAAAATTTATATGTAAGTAGCAGCGGTAGAAAACTTTAGTTAGAGGAAAAAATAGTTTGTGATGGAGAATTAGTGATGTTTGTAAGAAGTATTGTAGTTGTGTCGGTGCATGCGTAACCGACTATTATTAGGTGAATAATTAGAAAGTTGGTAAGTAGTAGTAGGTACTTTGGCTGAGCGCATGAGAATGATGAAATATTTGTATGGACTAATTAGTACAGGTTAATTAGTATGGACTAATTGACTTAGGTAATTGGTATAAGTTTGGAACGCCACTTGTAGCATTTCGGATTACAAGTTTGTGTCAGAATCAGATAATGTCCGGTATAGAGTAGCTCGGATTTTTCAGGTTGAATCCGAATAGTGTACTGCACGCTCATTGTGGCCTCTACCTTAGGGTAGTAGTAATTGCATATCATACGTTGCGATCTAACTAGTTGCAATATTGAAAATATTTGCAGGCAGATATCAGTGATGTCTGTACCCACTACATTGAAAGTGCATTACGGTGTTGGCACCGTTCAAGGTCCGTACGGTGTTGACTTGAGCAGTTTTCCGCAAGCCACTCTGGTACACCCAGACGGCGAGAATGCACGAATCGTAGAAGTGATGTACTAGCTCACCCGCAGCTTCTCCTTGGACACTGAGGTGTGTAGCGTCGTTATACAAGGGCTTTGAAGCCGGTCTCCCACAGACATTAGATGGGAGTTGAGAAGACTGATGCGCACGGCTGTGTGGAATGGCTTTATAAAAGTTCGTCGTCGTCATGGATACGAGTGTGTGCTGCTTGTGCAAGCATGCCCAAAAGAAGCTATATAGGGCCCTGCCGACAGATATCACCTGGGTGGTGGGAGCAGTTTGGGCGCCAGCATGTTGGTGAAGAAGAGGACCCAAAGGACGGTGTTACGAAAGGTTCAGAGGATGTTGCTCGTGACGAGGCCAAGGCCAAGGTGGCCGACGAGGAGTACAACGCCGAGCTCGCAAGGAAGGGCAAATGGCCCCGGTCCATGTAGTAGTCCGACGCTCTTCGCAAATATGTTTGATGTATTTCTAATTCCCTAAAGGCATGCCTGTATCGTCCTTTGTTCATTAGCCTGCTTGCCATGTAACCCCTTGTCGGATCAACTTTCATGTTGTTATCGTTGTACTATTTCTACAAAGTTGTCCACCGTGTATGAATTTCCTGGCACATCGGAATATCACTTACATTCGTACTTACAAACCATTGCTACCTCTATCGTTCTCACAAAATTCTTCATAAATTTTGTGCACTACAACAACATACGACGATCACAAAACGTTATTGCGAGTCTCACAAATTTCGTACCCTTGAGATTCTACAAATTTCTCAAATGAACCAAACAATATTGTCACCACCCTTTTATTTCAAAAAAAAAAACATGATTTGCTAAATGTAATACCTACGAAATATAACATTTAGTAGTATTATTTCTGTAATTATGAATAAAAATAGATTATTTTTTTTTAAAAAATTATTCATTATGAAGGCATCGAACAACATGTATCACTTCTAGGGCAAGGTCTGCAAATATTGTGTAGTTGTTTATGAAGGATATATAGACTGAAGTGTCAAAGGTTATCAATCCATAAAAAATGTTTTTAGTCCATATATGGTTCACACATAGATTCCCTACTATTTTTTAAAAATGATTAAATACAAAAAAAGCAACCCGCCTTCTGTCGCCGAATTGTTGGGCGGAAGGGTTATATTCGCCTAGCGGCCAGGCAACAAATCCTGTCGTCCTACCATTGGGCGACATATATCTCTGTTGCCCAATGGTACAGCCACTACATTGGTGTCGTTTTTTCTGTTGGGCGACTGGATCTATCGCCCAACGGTAAGACGATAAGAGTATAATTTTGTAAAAAAATTAAATCGATGGAATAATTATGTAATTTAGAATAAAAAATAGATTATTTAAAAAAAAATTCAAAGGAGCTCCGCGTACCACAAGAATCAAGTAGGAATGTTATATTTTTTCCTACTAATGCTGTGAAATTCCTAGAAAATCCATAGATTCATCCTTAAAACATACTTCAAACAGGCCCTTAAATATGTTGTGATTGTATACCGCTTTATTAGGTGATTTGATAGTCTGAATCATTATATCTATTATATAATAAAATTCGATGACAGATGTTATACCGTCGCTAAGAAAAAACAGAAACAACCTATAAATTCTTAAAAAAAGCATCTATACCTTGATTCAGTGGATCCTAATTATAGTTAATAGATAATAACTATTGGATGTTATTAGATAAAATAGAGAATCGTGCAAGACAAGGCTACATATCATGGAATCCTAGATCATCCGTGTAAATAAAAAGAGTACTAGAGCACTACAGCCACTTACGGGATGAAAAGAGAAGCAAAGACTAAAGAAGAAAAAAAAGAAAGAACCAGTACCCTAAGCGTGAAAAGAAGGAAAAGGAGGAGGAGAAGAAGAGGATCCCTACCTATTCTACTCGTGCTTAAGCCTTCTATTTGATGGTATAAAAAAGTCTTTTATTTAATAGCTGCCTTAGAGATATATTATTTATAGGTATTTGGAAAACAAAGAAAAAGATATATGTACCACCAAGTTCAATCAAAGGAGCGTGTAAACTTGCTAGATGCATGCATAGGCCCACCTCCAGGAGAGAGATCTCAGAATAAATTGTGCTAATTGAATATCAAATCAATCAATTATGTCAGTGACACGCGTTCTACCACTACTACAAAAAGGTTAATATTGGACGTCTCATCACAGACGGTTGACTAAAATCGTCTGTATTACATGCAATCACAGACGATTTTGGTTTACAGATCGTCTGTGTTACGGGCTGCGCTAAAAACCTTATGTAAAAAGGTAATATCACACACGGCTCATGATGAAAACCGTCTGTGATACTCATGATGAAAACTATCTGTGAAGTATCACAGATGGTTCTTAACAATAACCGTCTGTGATATTTAGAAATATCACAGACGATTTTCAATAAACAACCGTCTGTGATATTTCACATACGGTTCTTAACACGAATAGTCTATGATAATTGTAGACTTCACAGACGGTTTTTAATTATAACTGTCTGTGATAATATCGCTACAGTTCCCAGTGAGTTTCTTCATCGTCGTCGTCGATGCATCTCTTCGTCGCATCAATGCCGCTTCAATGCCGCTTCAGCTCTCCGATGTGTCTCTTCATTTCTCGCGTCGAATTTATTCCTTGTTTTATAAAAAGGATCATTTGCCATCAAAGATGATCATCCCCACATATAAACTCTACATTATATACTTCTTAAGCAGAATGACTCCCTCTTCTGTTTCCTTGTCGCCGGCATTGATGGCCTTACTGGCCATACTGTACGAGCACATCTCCGGTCGTACGTCGGCGGATGCCGCAGAAGGACACTGTTTCAACAGTGTCCTCACTCGTCTGTCCGAGGATTTGTCGGAGCAGGTGACGACCACGTTCTGCCATCTTGACATCCTCCTCCGCCGCGTCTTCTAGGTGATCTCCCACTTCCGGCGGTCTGAGGGTCTTCGGGAGACACTCGAACAAGCGCGTCAGCGAGTGGACCTATTTCGGGCTTCGTTCGCTGATGATCACAAACCGTCTGATGCCACCGCCTACAAAGTTTTAAAGACAGAGATTGCAGCCTACCTCCGTCACTAGAAATTTTTTGTTTATTTAGGTTTCTATTTTTTTAATCTTTGTAAGAAGCGACTGACCACGATGTTTGGCCATATGTAAATTCCAAAATGAAAAAAAAATCTAGTTTGGAGGTGAAGTTACTATATTATATGTTGAACTATATATATCACAGACGGTTTAGTGGAACAAATTAATACCCGTCTATGATATGTATAATAGTTAAAGTAAATTTTCAGCAGTATTTAAATGACAAAATTGACATATAAACATGTAAATTTTTTTATCACGTAAATGTATTCATGATAATATGCTCAAAACATAGAACTTGAGAACAACCATATCATAGACGGTTTCATAATAGAACCGTCCGTTATATGAGACCATATCACTGACGGTTCTATTATGAAATCGTCTGTGTCTCATATCACGGACAGTTCTATTATGGAACCATCAGTGATAAGTATCACTCTTTATTAGTAGGAGCTCGTTAGGGTTTGCGCCCTAACTCGTCACTCCCTAGCGCTCTTACTCTTGTCCGTTCCCCTTCCTACCCGAGTGCCCCTGACTTCGACGCCGTCGCCGATGCCGCCCCCTCTTCCTCCTCCCCTTGGCGTGCGCGACTCCAGCTACCTCTCCACCGACCTTCCCCGGCTACCTCTCCACCGACCTCGGCCTCAGCTATCTCACCACCGACATCGGCGATGTCGAGGTAAGACAGATCTATCACCTATTGGTTTGTGCTGTTGGTATTCATGTGAACCGAGCTACAATGTGGGTTGATGGTCGGTTTGGATACCCTTGGCCTTACTGTCTTGCTCTCTGTGACTGCTGGATGGATGGATCTAGAGGTGGGGAATGGGGTTGTGTTCGGGTGTGACTGATGGTGCTGCTAGTTGTGGATAGAAATGTTTGTATGCTTTGTGTGATTTGTTTGTGTCTAGCATTGAGAGGTATTGCAAATTGGTATTTGTATGCTCTGTTGAACTACTCAATAATTGATATTTTTGAACCGTCTGTGAAGACCTTTTCTGTAGTAGTGTACGATCACTGAGAAAATAAATAAATAAGTTACTTCTTTAGTTACAAAAGAATGACGTTTTAGGATACATAGAGTCAAACGTTCTAAACTTTGACTATAGATATCTTTTTTCAATATTTAGATTCAACACATGAAAATGATATCTAGGGATATGTCTCGAAAAAACTTTCACAAAAGTATAATTTTGTTAGGTTTTAAAAACCTCTTACAATAGAAATTAGTGGTCAAAATTATATTTTGAAAACCATATCAATGTGCAAAACGATATTCTTTTGTGACTATAGTGAGTATAAATTTTAGAAAAAATATATTAAAATATCCATACGGGGATATGTTGGTCCGGACCCATATATTGGTCCAGACCATATACCAGTGAGATTCAATGCATACAGGGATATAGAGAAAAAAAAAACAGCAGCAGTTAAAAACCTTATAATAATGCTAACGGCGCAGTTGCGCATGCCACCTGGCTAGTTAATTATAGAAGCATACAGGCTCTGGTGTTAGTGAGAGACGGTTCACCAATCAGCCCTGTAGGCTTAACTCACGCAGCATTCTCTCTTTCCCCCTTCCCCTCCGCCTCCCTCCCCGCCTCTTCACCTGCTAACCACCAGCTGGTGCTAGCTGTCTCTCTCCACTTGTCATGTGACCTCCTACTCTCTCTCTATTTCTCTCTCTCTCTCTGTGCACACCACAATTCGAGCCGATCTTCTCTCTACTGTCCCTATCATTCCCAATTTCCCATTGCCCGATATAGCGCAGGGACGAACCGAACTGACCCCTCGCCATCAATTCACCATTGTTTCCGCAGCGGCGGCGGCGGCGGCGGCAACAAAACGCGAGCTAAAACGAGGACCGTACAATCGCCGGCTCTGCTCACCCTACATTACCGCTCGAGCCCTCGGCGCTGCAGAAGGTTTTGGGCTTTGCCCCATCGACCGCGCGGTTCCGGCCATGGCGCAGCTGCCGCCCAAGATCCCCACCATGGCGCCGGCCTGGCGGAGTTCGGGGCGGGCACCACCACCACCACCAGCGCAGCCCTCCATGGGCGCGTTCCTCGCCGCGCCAATGCCGCCGCTCCCGCCGGCTTCGAACGGGGCGCAGCAGAAGGCGTCGTGGGTCGACGAGTTCCTCGACTTCTCGGCGGCCAAGCGCGGCGCGCACCGCCGCTCGGTGAGCGACTCCGTGGCCTTCCTCGAGGCCGTACCCGACGACAATGCCGGCGTCGGGGCGCACGAGTTCGACCGCCTCGACGACGACCAGCTCATGTCCATGTTCTCCGACGACCTGCCGCAGCCACCGCAAGCTGCCGCGCCGAGCGAGTCTTCGCCGTCAGATCATAACAGCATCAATGACGAGAAGCAGGACAAGGGCGAGGCCGAGGAGGCGCAGAGCGAGTGCAACGGCGACGGCGCTGCGCCAGGGCAGCCGGTCTCCCCTCCATGGTTGATCCCAAGCGGGTCAAGAGGTGATTTTCTTGCCCCGCATCGCACAATTCTGACAATGCACATCTTGGCGAGGCAGATTTCCCAATTTCTTAGCGTTCTTGTCGCCACAATCGCAGGATACTGGCGAACCGGCAGTCCGCCCAGCGGTCGCGCGTGCGCAAGTTGCAGTACATCTCGGAGCTGGAGCGCAGCGTCACGTCGCTCCAGGTGCGTGCCGAATTTACGCATTCTGCAACAGAATTATGCATTCTGCGAGCGTTTGGAGTTGAATTTTTCCAAGAAACCCGTGAATTTGACCGCGAATTGCGTGCTTCCGAGCAGACCGAGGTGTCGGCATTGTCCCCGCGCGTCGCGTTCCTCGACCACCAGCGCTCGCTGCTGATGCTGGGGAACAGCCACCTCAAGCAGCGCATCGCGGCGCTCGCGCAGGACAAGATCTTCAAAGATGGTGACCGCCATTGCCACCTCAGTTATTACCACAATTCTCGCCAGTCACTGTCCGGATTCAATTCAAGCTGCATGCATGCAGCTGCAGACATGATGCTGTCTCAAAATCTACTACTACTAACACTGCCTGAACTCTCTTTGCTCAGCTCATCAGGAGGCATTGAAGGAGGAGATAGAGAGGCTGAGGCAAATCTACCACCAACAAAGCCTCAAGGACGCGGAATCCCCACCGCCCGACGCGCCGGTCCGCAGCGACAAGGACACGATCGCCAGCGAGGGGACCCCCGCGCCCTGGCCGCCCTCGTGATCGAGATTCGGCCGCTGTACGGAGGTCTCGGCCTCATGACAACGAAGTGCTGTTCTTTTTGTTGTTAGGATTGGTGCATTGTTTTGGTTTGCGATTCTTTGGGGTGTAATGTAACTCTATTTGTCCATTCCGGTTGCTTTGTTCATTCTTGCATCCCCTGCTGCTGCTGCTGCTCCTCGTCCTCCTGATTCTTCTCTACTTCCCTGATTTGTAATTTTATTCCGGCATTTTGGGCGAAGGTTGTAGCTAAGAATCGAATTGTAATTCAGATTGGTTGAGGTCAAGTGTTTTGTTTGGCTGGTTTTGTATCTGATCAATCCAATGTATGTTTTGCTGTACCCGGTGTACGTTCTCTCCCCTTCAAACCTCTCTGTTCTTCTTACTTTTGCTAGTTTTCTTGGCAACTGTAATGAAGCTTGTATGTAATGTTCATGTAGTGTAACTTACTGCATATCTAATTCTTCCCAGTGGATTGCGGGTGTGTCTACTTTACAATCGAGCAGGTTTACTCTGTCACATGCAAGGCAACTGGCCGTCTCAACCGGACATGCAAGGCACCTCATTCCTTGCTGTTTCATCGCAGGATCTAAAAAATGGCGATAACGAGAGGGAGGTGCCTTCCTTTTGCAGCAAGGGATAGGCATGTTCCTTTGTGGCATGTGCATGTGCATGTGCGCGTGCTGTACCCGTATCGGCCGGTACAAGTTACTCCGCCAAGCAGACAGGTTAGGTTTAGTGTAAATACGATGATGATATCCTTGGGCGTTCGCGAAAGTTATTGGCTGGTTTTGGACTCCGGTTTTGTTGTTGGTTGGTTCACGTCAGCTTGCCCGAGGGGGAAAACATTATGGACAAATCCTCTAGCACCCACCCATTTCAGCAATGGATACGCTGCTATGTTGTGTTGCAATGTTGCATCTCACGTTTAACTTTTCCTCACCACAAACATGAAATTGTGGGGTTCCACCAGCGCGGTGACAATACATATCACAAAATAGGGACGATCTATTCATAAGATGACTGGAATTTTTTAAGCATAAATCACCTTTCTTATCCATTGAATCAATATCCAATCATATGATACATCAATCTCTACACAAATCCAACAGTCACAACAAGCGATTTAAACTTAAAAAAATTTAGACGACTTAAAAGTAGCAATACTGCACAAAATAATACTCCATCCGGTCACGCAAGAATGACTTTTTTTGACTTTTCAAAGTTAACATGATGCTCTTTTGACCACTAAATTTTCTTATTATATATTTGAAAAAGTTGTAAAGGTGCATATTTTTTACGACAAATTTACTCGTATCATTTTCATATATCTAAACCAAACATTTTAAACAATATCTTTGTTCAAAATTTATAGAATTTAACTGCACGCACTTTAGTGCGTTACTTTTTTGTGATTGGAGGGAGTAGTTTGGAGTTCAGAGAAACGGTGATAGTTCATAGTTCCGGACGGCTCTTGATGTAAAGATGACAGCAGTGTAGACCGTGTACTGTTTTCCTTGTTTTTTTTTTAGAGGATGCTGTTTTCCTTGGTAGACCTGGGTGACGGTGATAACAGAGGCTCGAAGGATGCGAAAATTAAAAGGAACAGGTCCAAGTCCTGACCCAGCTCAAAGAGGTGCGAAAGTCACAGTCAGGCCTATCAACAAGCTCAAGCCTATCAATGTCGGCCCAATTTGTTAAGCCCAAAACAGCCATTGTGGGTGGATTCCAATCCAACTACCAGACTAAAAAATGAGTTATGATGGGCCCATTGGATCATTTACAATCCTTAACTTAAGAGTTTGTTTGATATGTTCTGACTTAATTCTTTTAGATTAACTTGAAATTAAAATTAAAATCCTTTCTAACCTAAAAGAATTGGTTCTAATCCCTATCTATTCAACCAAGCTCTAAGTATGCCCATCGACCGATGGGCAAATGGGGCTCTCTCTTAATTTACCTTTCTCTTTTATTGCACATCGACTGAACGTGCCTCAAACATCTTGCCAGAAGGACTCAGCAATCAAATCAGCATTAGATCAAACGCAGAAAAGCAGAAAAATGTAGCAGAACCGGAAGCATCAGTACGGTCCTGCAATTCGGAGTTCGGACTACGCATATATGCTCCAAGCATAAACAGTACACCACACAAGTGGAAAGCTCCGAACACTCGTGTCATATCATGAGCTTACATACGATCATCCAGCCGTGCCGCGCCGGCCGGCCCGTTGCACGGATCGTACGCGAATGTGCGAAGAGGAATCTGAATATTTTTGCTATCGTGGCTGGACGGCAGCAACGCGATCGGCTAGGTAACTTGTCTCCAGTTTCCATGTCGATCTGCCGCCGTCTAACTAGCTAGCCGCCTGTCGTCGTGCACTCACCCCAATGCATCGTCTCGATCTTGACCTTCCGATGCTGCCGATCCCAAATAATCTGTTGAGGAATCGTCACCGGTAAGTCCAGCTCGAGTGATTACCTCGTAGATAAATTTAAAATCATTTGAATAATATAAGAACACAAGAACAGAATAGTAGATTGAACACAGAGATATGAGGGGACTTTTGACTTCTCTTTATCGTTCTTCTGTAAAACTGTAGTACAATGGTAGGGATCCCCCCTTCTTTATATAAGCTACTGGATGGATGAGGAGCTCATCTTTGGCCAGGACTGCCAGCCTGAGCCCGGTTTCTTAACACTCCTCTTTGGATTATGTCTTATCAAAACTCCATAAAAACTTAGTGGATTTTTTTTTAAAAAAGGAGTACATAAAACACGTTTTGCTATGCTGTACAAATTGCCTCATTAAAGCCTTAGTCGAGAAACTTTAGGAAAACTCGTCAAGAGAAAAAGAGTACAATCCATCCAATTTCATTTAATCTCCAGGATTTATTCTTTTGGTACTTGATCTTCGTGGTCAAGCTTCACTAATGAGTTCGTGAAGATTCTCTCACTGAATTCTGTAATTCTCTAAGTTTCATTATTCAAATTCCACGTATGCATCATTCAAAGCTAGACGCTGAAAGTGATTAATGAATAAATCTGCAAGATTTTCATATGACTTAGTATGCAGTACTTTAATTTCGTCCATCTTTTGCAATTCATGAGCATAGAAGAACTTGGGATTGATATGCTTTGTGAGTTGACTATTCACATAACCCATCTGCACTTGTATAACACAAGCTGCATTATCTTCATAGATAATAGTAGGAGTTTGCGCGGTATTCAATCCACACGGCGTGCGGGCTTCGGTGGCGGCGGATACGCGGTGCCCCTTGCTGGAGGGGCGACCGACGGCTTCAAGCTCGCATGGGGCGGCGGCTTCAGCGCGCGCGACGGAACTGTCTTGGGCGACCGGCTTCAAGCGCGGGTGACCAACGGGGGCACGCGGCACGGAGCCCGTGCGGGGTAGCTGGCTTCATGGCGTAGACAACCAGCGGGGGCTCGCGCGCGGCTTGCCGAACACGCATGCCCGCGTTGGCATGGCCGGCGTGGTGGCGCCTCGGCTTCTAGCCGACGCGGTGCTGCTGCAGATGCCGTGCTCGATCCCTTTCTCTCTCTCTCTTCTCATGCAAAATCACTGTTCATACGCGATTGCCGTTCATGCGTGCTTACTGTTCATGCAACCCACCGATCAGCTTGACTGACGACTTCAAGTCGGTTCGTGGTAGATTAGAACGAATTTGCAATCCATAGTGCAATTATCATCTACTCTTTCATGCAATCTATCGATCGGCATTGTGTCGGCGACTTCAAGTTGGCTCGCAGTGGATTAGAGCGGATTTGCACCGTAGGATAAAAATAATCTAGAAAGCAACAATTGTATATTTGAAAGCGATCTAGAAAACGATTCGATCTACGAGCGTCGTTCTTTGACGGCTACCTTTCGATCCGAGGAGGGCCGATCGTGCTGATAAATGTATTGAGCAACTGTCGCTGGTGAGTCCAGTCCGAGCGATTATCTCATAGACAAACTAAGAATCGTAAGAATAATGCAAGAACACAAGAACAGAATAGTAGATTGAACACAACGATGTGAGGGGACTTCTGGCTTCTCTTTATTGCTCTTCTGTAAAACTGTAGTATAATGGTTGGGACCCCCCTCCTTTTATATAGGTTACTGGAGTACTATAAGGATTGGATGGCCTTGTACGCCATCTATCAGGCCGTACCGGAGCATGTCATATCTTCCCTCACCGGGAAAGACACGACGAAGTTGGCATAGGAGGCAATCAAGACAACACACATGGGGCACAAGCCTGTGTGTGAGGCCAACCTGCAGACCCTCAAGAAGGACTTCGAGGGGCTGAAGATGGAGGAAGGGGAGACCGTTGAAGATTTCGCCGGTCGGGTGACGTCGGTCGTCACTGGGATCCACGCGTTGGGTGACAAAGTAGATGAGATTGTCGTTATTCGCAGGTTTCTTCGTGTAGCCCCAGCGCGCTACATGTAGTTCGTCACCTCCACCGAGCAGTGCATGGATTTGAAGACCCTCACCGTCAAAGACATTGTCAGGCAGTACAAAGCCTATAACGAGTGCATCCTAATTAGTTTTGGCGACCCAAAGGAGAGTGAGCATATGTTGCTCACGTGCATGTAATGGGAAACCTTTACCAAAGAGAAGAAGAATGGAGGAGGGTCAGGCAACGGCGCAAATAAGAACCGTGACCGCGGCAAAACTGGTGACCGTGGCGGCGCCCATGGCGATGAGGAGGACAGTAGCATCTCTGACACCAGTGAGCGCAAGTTCGACAAGAAGAAGATCAAATGCTACAACCGTGGCATTTGAGGGCATTTTGCCAACGAGTGCCGCAAGCCGAAGAAGGAAGAGGCGCATTTCGTTGTGGCTGATGATGAACCAGTGCTACTCTTAAGTTAGGCGAGGAGGTACTCAAATAATAACAACAAGATTAGAGGTTTGATTGATAGAACTAATATTTTTGTCTAGGGTCATTTCATGTTTGTTTTAGACTTGAGAGTTGTCACATTATTTGTTAGATGTAGGCATGTTGCATGTAGGTGCAGATAAGCTAGAAACATGATGTGTTCACATTGAGGCTGTTGGTGCATGCATGTTGTTTGTTAGTGAATTGAGCTAGTCAATGATCTAGTTAGCCGAGTCATGCATGTAGTTGGGCTAGTGGAGTTTAGTTGTAATACCAGAATGTGGGATGGCACGAATCTTGTGGATCATGGCGTGAGAGTCGGCCGGTTTGTTCGGTCAGTTTGCATGTAACCGTTGGAGTGTGTTCTCATGTTATTTAGGAGAAGAAGAAACAGAAAAGCTGCACGGTTGTACGCAACACCAAAAAAAAAAAAAAACTCTCGTGTGTCTCTGAGTTGATCCAAAGTGTTTGTGTGTGTTGTGTCCACGGTGTCGCATGCGTTTGATCCTTGGGCTGTGCTGTGAAACTTCTTTGCTTCTTTGCCAATCACTGTGTTAGCTTCTCTTCTTCTTCATGGCACAGCCGCCACCCCGTGAGACCGCCGCTACCACCTCCTTTGAGGTTGTTGTCGCCGCTCCAAGGTCGCTGCACCATTGTCTTCCTCATACTGCTACCCTGTGAGACTGCCGCCGCCATCTCCTTCAAGATCGTTGTCGCCGCTCCAAGGTCACTGCACCATCGTTTTCCTCATATTGCTACCATGTGAGGCCGCTGCTGCCACCTCCATCGAGGTCATTGTCGCCGCCCAAGATTGTCCTCGATCCTCTCCATCTGTTATCGACAACCTGCTCAAGTACTTGCATAGCCTCCACCAGATGCTCTCCCTCGGCATCGTACCTAGCTTGCCGCCACCGCCGCTAATTGATGTCGCTGGATCAAGCTGCTGCACCGAGTTTGCGTGTGCTTGTTGGGTTCCCATTTTGGGCCTACATATGGTGGTAATTGTGTTCATATTTGAGTTCCTCTTCGCCAACACCTGTTGTCTACTTCCTATCCGATGACCTGTGATTGCGACAACCTCGACATCAACTTTCTCTCTTTATCGACGTCCTCTGTCATCGACGACCTCTCCAACGGCAATCCTTGGCTAACTTGGCATTATCCATCGGCTTCTACTCCAGTTTGAGCGTCCTTGTTGGCTTCTTCTTAGACTTGAGCGTCTGCAACGCTCCCGCTCCGACTATGAGGAGATGTTAGAATACTTGTATCGTACGACAAGATTATTAGAGATAGAATAAAAATCGGTTAGGATTTGTATCTAATATGTTCCCTTCCATGTCTTTAGTAGATTGACTTGATTTTCAAGCCACCGTGTACTACTCCCGATGTTCAAGCAATACATCAATCAAGTATTCCGGCTTCCGGCTATTCTATCTTCCTTAACCTACTACTACTACCTACGTACACCATGCCACCATGGCAGTTTAGTTAGGACTAGCTAGCTATTTAAGCATCCTGATGAGTACATTAGTAGTCTGAAAGCCCAACAAGCAACACACTAAGCTCCGATCTGAATCACCACATGTGACGCCATCTCATCATAGCCACATGATTGGAGACAAGTGTAGCTAGGATTTGCATGTAGTCAGCGCTGCCTCAAATGATGATGCGTCATACGTGCATGTCGAATCGACTGCGTGAAACTAGCTAGGTTCCCATGACAGAGATTTGATGCAGATTGCAACCATTGCGTAAAATCCCTGGATATACAGTCATGCGGAATATATTTACATGCATGTGCATTGTTAAACTCTTCTCTGAACCCGAGTAAAAAGCCTTTCTAAAGCCTGTTTGGAGGTAATATGACTCTCACTGTAATCGAACTAAGTTCAGAACAGTGCTCATGTACTAGTAGCATTGGATTGTAAGTCTCTACAGGAACTTCTGGAGCTACGCATTGGATTGATGCTAACGGAAACCACTGAGAACTGAACTACTGTAGGAGTACAGGGTTAGCTGATGTTTCTCTATCCTTGAAAATATATCCAAGTTTACCCAAATACTAGTCTAATTACAGAGTACAGTTACAACGAAGTACTACAGGGTGCAGATCTAGTTGCATGCTAGTGTACTATATCAGGGAATTAAGCCACATTACAGAGTACAGAGTTACATGGAAGTACTACAGGGTGCAGATCTAGTTGCATGCTCATGTACTTTATCAGGGAATTAAGCTACATAACATGCTCATACATGTATTATCTGAAATCATTACTGGTAGTCTGGTACACATGCTCACGCAGGCACTATCTCAGGGAGAGATCCACAATGTCCTTCAATTTCTATCAATAATACTAGCACCACAAGTTTTGAAGCATAAAGATTCAAATGATAGATCCTTGTAATGACTAATTAGTAGATCAAGTGCGGTGTGATCTATTAACTGTATACTGCACAGCAGTGTAGACTCCTAATATTTCGCAACTTCAATTTAGAGTATAAAATAATGAGAGTTGTCTCCGTGCTTTTTATATATATGTATATATATTATCTTATGAGAATTTAAATATGTTTTAGATGCCATCGACTGGTTGTGGATTAGTAAGTAGCTAGGGCCCACTAGATTTAGGATCAGTTGTTTATATGTTCCAGATATTTTTTAGCATTTTTTTTTTTTGCTTTTCTTCCCAGCATATGTATACCGTATTTTCTCAGAATTAAATCACAAAGATAAATAATTAGAGATACTACGCTTTGGTCACACAATGATACTCCTGCTAATTGATACTCCTATTGTACTAGTAGCAACATGCTTAGTATCCTACTAGAATTTCCTGCTAGCTGCCAGTTAGAGCATATTACGAGTAAATTTCACTTTGGACTATGTAATTTTATCATGATTTTACTTTGTATCATTTTTAGAATTTTTTTTCACTTTGCACCGCCTCTTCTTAGTTTTTGTTTCACTTTGCATCAAGAAAACGTCATTTCAACGAGAGAAATATGGAAGGCGTGTGGGGAGCTTGCCGGCAGTGAGGCACAAACGATGAGGTGGCAGTAACCCGAAAAATAGAGAGAGTGAGCCGATTTATCGTCAGCACCATTGCTATGGCCATTGGCAGTGATGCTCCGACTATTCTTCTCCTCTTTCGACCCATTTCTTAGCTCCATCTACCTCCCCTCTCCACCCCGTGCCTCACCGACGCCTCCAGCATCGCCGTTCACTGTCAGCGAGCACCAAAGAAGGCGATCAAATCCTTACTCTGGTGCAAAGTGCAACACACGGTAAGATGTGGTGCAAAGTAAAAAGATTTGCTAAGGGTTGTACAAAATAAAACAAGTAAAATTTACTATACACACACACATATATATACACATATACACATATACACACACATGTACGCAAGTGTGTATATGAAAATGGTATAGTACTTCTGGGAGTCTGTACTCCCACTTATTCTCATATACCACTTAAACCGTATGATGATATCTCTTTATCAATTTGAGCATACTCCAATAATGATTATAAGGTATCCCAAAGTGAGTTTCATGATTTTTTTTTATTAAAGTCTATTTTTATAGCAAAATTTATGTATATACTTATTTTATATATGAAAAAGGTATATAGAAAAAAAAGGCTCTAATAAATTTTTTCAATCAAAGCGCATTGGAGTATCTTATAATTGGTATTTAAGTACACTAAAAGTGATAAAAAATATAATATATTCGTTTACAAGCTATATTGGAAGTGAGAGTACATACTCAAGGAGTACAAAACACATTGTATTTTGTATACTAAAAACACTCAACAGAGTAAGAGTAAGCGCGGGGAGTCGCCTAACCTTTAAACATTTGAGCCCGTTTGGCATGCAGAAACTTCATAAAAAGGTTCGATTTCTATATCAAACTGAGAAAATCCCAGCATTAAGAGAAGGAATGACGAGTCATGGTACAGAGAGAATGCATCGGTGAAGTCGACTCGCCGAGCCGCGACCTGGCTGCAAGCGCGCTTCTTTGTTACGTTGCGCACAGTGCAAGGCTGCAGGCTCCTCCATGTTTATTTAATTATCCCCCGACGTCTCGGCCAGTTGGCCCATGGAGGCTCCCCATTGGGCGCCGGCCTCGGCCTGAGCAGCCGACGGCTGCGCGGCAGGGCAGGGCAGAGCTGACCTGAGCTTGCGTTGGTGCGTGTGCTCCCTTGAAACCGCCGCTGATATAGTATTGGCGCGTGTGTCTGTCACACGTGCAGACAGCGCGGGGTCTGAGCGGGGCCGCCGTGCCGTCGCCCACCGGCGGGTGTTTCTTTGTTTGTCCGGCTCGCGCGTGAACCCGCCGGCCGCAGCCGAGCGCCCCCAGGTTTTGTTTAAGCTTGCATGTTACCCACGTATGACCTATCTAATTAAGCACGGTTAGTCATCCCAGCCAGGATCTTAGACCATCCGTCACATCTAGACGACGAAAAGCTACCGTCTATAATATGACAAGACGAACAGATCCCGTTTACGAATTTACCATGCACTCATAGTTACTCCCTCCGTTTACAAAATTCGTCATAGAATACGTGACAAATCGTATTAATTTTGGCTAAAGATATTATCTAAAATATATATTTTGGATATACAAAAATAGCATGCACTTTATACAATAATGCATAATTATTTGTATTTGAAACAACATATTTTCATAGAAATTGATGGTCAAAGTGTCACTTTAGAGACCACGTCAATGCCAAAAACGACTTATATTTGAAATCAGAGGAGTATACACTAACAACAACAACAAATATAATGATACAAAGTGAGATACTAATATCGTTTTCATGTAAAAATTCTAAAAGCTTGACAGCACACATTCTAGCTAAAACGTTAGCTGTTTATAAACACACGAAATACCGCTAGAGCAGGTTGGCGAGACCTGAACATGTGGTCTGGTTGATTCCTACCATGGCCCAAGATTGCAATGAAGAATGTGACTGAGCTCAACCAAGTAGCTACGCCCTTATTATATTGTCTAGATTTGGTAGCCTAGCATGCATAGCCCCAAAACCGGACCGATTTTTCTCAGGCAGAGCAGGACACGGCTCGAAGCTAAAATCACACTCGCGTCGCATATGGATATATAGGGTAACCAATGGCGAGAAACAAGATACGATATATTAATCTATTTTAGTTAACATGTAAGTTCATTTTAAAAAATATATATATAATATAAATATTAAAGAGTATGTTAGAAATAATTTATTAAAAATATTATCTTTAGAGATAATATAACATATGTTAGAAACAAAATTATCTCTAACTATCAGAGATACCTAATTTAAACACCACAAGAGACAAGCCCCTCACGTCTCTTAACTGTCTAACCTCCGGCTCCATGCATGCGCTGTCTTCCATCGTACGAGTAGCACTTCCCACCGAGAAAACACAATCAGTTCCACATCACAGCACACAATCAGCAAAAGCGCCAGTTCTGGGAAAGAAAAACGGAGTGCGAGCACGGTTTGACCCGCTGCAAAGTAGAGGAATACAAATTGAACAGATGATAGGAACGAAGGAACAAAACTGATTTTTTTTTTTTTTACTCAAGCCGCCACTCTAGAACGTCCGACTAGTTTCACTTGAAGAAGAAGGTTCGACTAGTTTCACTTGAGAGAAGAACGTTCTTCTACTTCGCTCGTCAAAGTCAACCCAGATCGAAGGCAAACCGGACAACTAAAAAACGTCGCCGTCGGAAGTTAATCAGCAACTAATCGGGCAACGCGATGACTGTTATCGCAGCTCCACCTCGTTTGACCAACTAGATGGTTTGCGAAATTCACATCCTGCTACATTGATGCGCATTTTTTTCACAAGAGGGGGGGTAAAAGAAGATCAAAGACCACCAGTTCGCCATCCATCCACCCCACCCCATCCCTGTCGCCACCTACCTGGGATTCCCGTTCCCATTCCGTGGAAATCCTATCCACAAGCGCACACAAGGCCGCACTCCCCCATGGCCACGCGCCTCGTTTCTTCCACCACGCGCGCCCGGGCGCGGCAGCTATCAGCCAATCCGCCCGAGCCAAAAATGGCAGCCTCCTTTCGTTTTCCCAGCCAGACTTGACCACCAATCCCACTCCAACCTTCCGTTCCTTCAGCCTTCACGTTTCAGCTGACCCATGACATATTTTCGGATTTTAATAGCAAAATTAGACCTTGCTCGTATAATTTTGCAAAAATGGCACAGCGCCAGATACATTCCGCGATCCCGTGCTTGGCAGCTACATTCCGCTATCCTTGTGCGGTAGGTCATCTAACACGCTCCTGGTGCCGGCAGGTGTGCCAGTGCGCATGTCATCTTGCGCGGATTAAGAACGCGGCAGGTGACCTGTCAAGCTCGGAGATCCGTAGAAAGTGGTTTCAACAAACGAGGAATGCGATAGAGAACATTTAACCTGTCGTGATGCTATTTTTCACCACTTCATTCCTACAAAGCTACATTAGTTATTTTGTTTCAAAGAGATGCTAAAGGTGAAAAAACTGACATAAATATGCGTTCTCAGTGAGACCAAAATGGAAGCTCCAATCCTACTAGCTGGTACTGTACAGGTTAGGGAGAGGAGGAGAACTTGAGCCTTGAGCTCCCCGGCTGTGAGCCTCAGGGAGCCAGCAGTGGGCGGGCGGGCGCAATGGTTCCGGTGGAGTTGCTGTCTGCCAGTTTCTTGGACCTGCGGGCGGCGGCGCCGTTC
This sequence comes from Ampelocalamus luodianensis, assembly GCA_036346255.1. Classification (NCBI taxonomy): domain Eukaryota; kingdom Viridiplantae; phylum Streptophyta; class Magnoliopsida; order Poales; family Poaceae; genus Ampelocalamus; species Ampelocalamus luodianensis. Next base: position 52,587 of record JAYEVH010000048.1, on the reverse strand, counting down.
GTGGCGGCGGCGGCGGCGTTCTACTTCCTGGTGGAGCAGCTGTCCTACCACCGCAAGAAGGGGGCCCTGCCCGGCCCGCCGCTCGTCGTGCCGTTCCTCGGCAGCGTCGCGCACATGATCCTCGACCCGACCGGGTTCTGGGACGCACAGGCGGTGCGGGCAAGGGAGACCGGCGCCGGGCTCGCGGCCGACTTCCTGATCGGCCGGTTCATCGTCTTCATCCGCGACTCCGATCTGTCCCACCGCGTCTTCGCCAACGTACGCCCCGACGCCTTCCATCTCATCGGCCACCCATTCGGCAAGAAGCTCTTCGGCGACCACAACCTTATCTACATGTTCGGCGAGGACCACAGGACCTGCGCCGCCGGATCGCGCCCAACTTCACGCCGCGCGCGCTCTCCACCTACGCCGCCATCCAGCAGCGCGTCATCCTCGCACACCTCCGGACGTGGTTCCACCGGAGCGCCGCCGCCGGCAAGGCCATGCCGATACGGGTGCCCTGCCGCGACATGAACCTTGAGACCTCGCAGACGGTGTTTGCGGGGCCGTACCTCACCAAGGAGGCGAGGAGAGGTTCGCGAGGACTACAACCTCTTCAATGTCGGCCTCATGGCCATGCCCGTGGACCTGCCGGGTTCGCGTTCCGGCGTGCGAGACTGGCCGTGTCGCGGCTGGTGCGCACGCTCGGGAGTGCGCGCGGGAGAGCAAGGTGCGCATGCGCGCCGGCGGCGAGCCGGAGTGCCTCGTGGACTACTGGATGCAGGAGACGGTGCGGGAGATCGACGAGGCCGCGGCGGCGGGCGGCCGCCGCCGGCGCACATCGAGGACGAGAAGGTCGGGGGCTTCCTGTTCGACTTTCTCTTCGCCGCCCAGGACGCCTCCACCTCCTCCCTCTGCTGGGCCGTCTCTGCCCTCGACTCCCACCCGGACGTGCTCGCCCGCGTGCGCGCTGAGGTGGCCGCGCTGTGGTCGCCGGAGTTCGGCGAGCCCATCACCGCCGAGAAGATCATGGAGATGAAGTACACCCAGGCGGTGGCGCGCGAGGTGGTCCGGCACCGTCCCCCCGCGACGCTGGTGCCGCACATCGCCGGCGAGCCGTTCCAGCTGACGGAGTGGTACACGATCCCGAAAGGCGCCATCGTGTTTCCGTCGGTGTACGAGTCGTCGCTCCAGGGCTTCCCGGAGCCGGACGCGTTCGACCCGGAGCGCTTCTTCTCGGAGGCGCGCAGGGAGGACGTGGTGTACAAGCGCAACTTCCTGGCCTTCGGCGCCGGCGCGCACCAGTGCGTCGGGCAGCGCTACGCGCTCAACCACCTGGTGCTGTTCATGGCGCTGTTCGTTTCCGTGGCCGACTTCCAACGGGACAGGAGGAGGGTGCGACGAGCCGGTGTACATGCCGACCATCGTGCCCAGGGACGGCTGCGCCGTGTTCCTGAAGCAGCGCTGCGCCAAGTTCCCATCGTTCTGAGCTGCTTCTTCTTGTCCTCTTGCCCCCTTCGGTTTCCTCCTCGGCTCCCCTCCCATTTCCATTTGCTCTTTTGTTTTTCTTTTCTTCATCTGATCGGGTCGCTGTGCTGCGTGATGATTTGTAGGCGCTAGTGTTTGTTGTCTTGCGGGGGATGGTCCATTCATCAATTACTTTGTTTGCAATTGGGTTCGGTTGGGTCCCTGCCGGAGGAGGAAGGCGAGATATAAACAGTGCAACTTCGTTTGGTGGCCGCATGTGTGATGTTTCTGGTTGGGTTTTGTTGGCGCGTCTCAAAATTGGTCATATTTATAATGAATTCGGTCGATTGTTTTGGCAACAAAATATTTATTCCGCTCTTCATTGATGTTAGTTTTTCTGTTTGGATTCGATATACATATGTCTCTTGTCTTTTTTTGGGGGGCGTTTTCAGCCTAATTTCTCACCGTTAGATTTGCTCCGGTGATTACCAAACATCCAGCGGTGCATGGGTGCCGTCGCCTCGGGTGAAGCCGATTGGTTCGTCCGTGTCTTAGATTATTTTTAGTGTATTGGATCGATATTGATTCAAAGTTATACCACATAAGCATTCAAAAAACTAGACATATTTTCCTCCAATGTATTGATCTAGTTCTTATTCCTAAGTGGGACCGATGTCTTATTAAAAAAAATCAGAAAAGAAATAAAATTTATTTACCCCTCTCTCATCCGCTCTCTCTCTCCATTCCCCTCCCCGATAGCCTCACCTCCATTCCCCTCTCTCACCTACGCCGCCTCCGCCTTCTCCTCCGTGGCGCTTGCGGCCGACGCCGCCTCGCCTCTTCTCCTCGGCGCTTTGCGGTCGGCGCCCTCCACTCCATCGGTAGTCGCCGCCGTCGTCCATCGCTTTCTCTCTCTCGTTCTGAGGGGAGGCACATCGCTTTCAATACTATGCCGCCGGGTTTGTTGGATTTTTTATTTCTTAGGTTCGATTCAAGAAGAGGGTTCGGTTCTAGGATATTTTTTTGTTAGAATCGATAACCCTAATGTATTGAATCGATTCGATACACTCTCTCTCTCTTCTCTTTGAACCGGCTTAAACTCACATTGCAGATGGTCTTATGCAAGTCCCTTGCTAAGTCGGCTATGTTGCTGCCGCGGAGGCAGTGGCTACCTTTCACCATTGGCACTGAAGGTGGCGGCTACAGTGACACGGGAGGAGGGAATGAAATGGGGGTCCTCGGCGCTAGCAAGGCAGCAACACTAGGGTTTAAGAAAGGAGTGGGTGAGGTAAGAAGAATATACAGTGGGGAAGGGAAACGAGGTGGGTCGGTGGGTGGGTGGTTGGATCTCGATTCAATGGCTTTAAGTTTTTGACTGATTTTAGGGGATATTCAGTTGAATGTTGTATAAACAGTTTTTCATAAGCAATTTTTTGGAAAAAAAAACAGTATGTTTTAACACCAGCACCTGCCTCAGAAAGAAGCCCCGACCGTACATCAAACATATAAACGAGTACATGTTGTCCCTGCAACAAGAATGGATGGGTTGCAATTGCAAGGCCCGCGCTAGTCCAATTGGACACCCAAGACGAAGTGGCAACTCTATTTCACTGGGGTACCCCGTACTGTTTCATCTTTCATGCATGTGACCTGGAGATAGAACGCATTGTTCCTTATGACTTCGGCAATAAAGGCGAATGGCGAACGCATCTCCCTCCTCCATCGCCGGCGCCCTGCATCGCGCCCACACCACCCTCCTCGTCTCCTGCGGACACGGATCGCTCGTATCCTCGTCACGGTGACGGTGGATCGATCGTCCCCGCCGCCGCTTCTGGATCCGGCCCTCCACGACTCCTCCATCGCAGGATCCGGTCGATGATGTGCATCTCATCAACCCCGCCGGTGTACACCTCCGTCGAAGCCCTCCGGTTCACCTGCACCGCCACCAGATCTGGTCGACTAATCAGAATCCGGACGCTAGGTGTACACCTGTAACATCCCAAACTATGGATTATGTTTTAAATGTAATTTATGAGGCTAATTTAAAACTTTTGAGGTCTCATGAAGTCATTTGGAAATTTCCTAGAATTTACCCCTAGCAATTCCTAATTCTAAAGAACCATGTTTCTTTAATGGAATGGTTGTCATTAAAAACTTTCCAATCTAATCTTGTGATCATCCTCTGGAAATATTTTTCCCATCATCTTGGTCATCTTGGCCACCTCTCTGAAAAATCTTATGATTTTTAGATTTTATTTTCTATTTCAAAAGAGCAAGTCAAACCAAATTGAATTCTGGTCAAACCCTTAGGGCAGCAGCTTGTGGATTTTCTGGAGAAAAATGTGGTGCATGAAAAATCCTAGAAAAATTACACAAGGTTGTACTCTGGCCCTGTAAGCTTCCATAAAAATTTCAGAATTTTTAGAGCTTCGGAGATACCTCTATAAATTACCCAAATCCTCTCTCCCCTTTTAATCCAAACCTGAAAACACTGTTCCTGCGGCTCAAACCTCACTCCGACCGAGTCCGACCGCGCCAGTTGACTCAGCCTAATCAACTAACTGCACCGCTCGCACACAACCCTTCAGCGTCGTTGGATTTGGATCGTGCGGCTCGCACCGATTGAGACAACCGGACAATTCCGTTTCCCCTTTAAATCTCAGCCGTTCGTTTGAAATCGGATGGCTATCGTGGATTCACTTGAAGCATACTCACGCGCGCGTTTTGTCTCACCGACGAGGCGGGCCCGCTTGTCGACTCTTTCTTCCTCCTTCGCCAGACGCCTTTCGGGCGAGAGGCCACGCGCCAGAGCACCTCTGCGCATCCGTCAGCAACGGCGTCAATCCGCCGCCCTCATCCTCCACTCAGAGCCTCGCCCGTTAACGCCGCTTCCGTCCCGACCGTTGCCCGCCTATATCTCGTCCCCTCTCGCTCCATTTTTCCCTCATTCTTCCTCTTGGGGCTGAGGAAGGAGAGGCTAGATTTATTTTGCACTAAAAATTGCTTTAACTTAAAAAAATGCATAAGTATTTCTCTGTAACTCCAAATTGAGTGAATCCAATTTTGCTGGCTTCCTCTAATAATGGACTTGCTGTTAAAATTAATTGTAGGCATGTTTCTGTTGTTAGAGAGATTGCAAATACAATTAAATCATGTTCATTTTCATATCTTTGAAAATTCATAGAAAATGCATTATAGCTCCAAATGAGGTGATTCCAATTGGGTTATTCATATTATGAGGTGCTTGATTTATTGTAAAAATTTCAAGTGCACCACCTTTACAGAAATTTTTGCCAAACAAATTAATTATGTTGAATAGTAGCTTTTTGCATTTTTAAAGCTGAGCAGAATTGTTTTGCTTATAACTTTTGATTAGAGCATCCAAATTGAGTGGTTCTTGTTTCTAAATTCATTATAAATCATGCTCTTGCTGCTGTAAAATTTTTAGAGCATTTGGGGAAAGTTGGTTGTTTGAGCTTTTTCGGTATTCTTCGTTCTTATCGGTTCCTATTTGCTTTTCGTTAGGTGCCGACGAGTGTATCGATCTTGAGAGTGAACCTCTGTAGCAGACTGAGCAAAACCAGCAAGGCAAGCAGTTTGATCATGTTAATCCCTTTATTTTAAAGTCTAATATATTGTTTTCAACTTATATGTATGCATTGCTATGTTGTGTTAAATTGGTTAGCTATTCCTTTAGATGCATAGCCTGTAGGTAAATGATATTCCTTTACTACCTGAGCCTAGGTTATTTGCTGTGATTAGAGTTCGTTGGATGAGCTCTTGTCACTTAGTAGGTCACGGGTTCAATTGCTTAGCCATGCTTAGCTTTCGGTAGTATTGGGTGATCATCGACTTAGTCGATGATCTTGATCACACAATTGTTATTATTATTCCATTATGTCCAGCCTTGTGACTTGTTAATTTGCAACTCAAAAACTGAAAATAAAATTTATATTTTGGCTTGGGCACAATGGTATGTTGGTGTGATCTGTTGGGTGTGATTGGAATGGTGCCTAAGTCCTCAAGGACCGAGTTACTTGTGTCACTAAGCCAAGCGCTTAATGCGTGCTAACCACACGGGAGGGATATGTGACCTCTCTTGACTAAGTACTTTGGGGGGGCATTAATTGATGAGTCGCCGGTGGTAGTTGTTAGTGTTCGTTTCGGGATGAGAGGGATGGAGATTCCGGTTAGGTTCTCCATACCCCGGACTCCCGCAGTTGCTTCGGCTGGGCCGGAGTTCCGACTCAACGTATGGGTCCTTGTGATATATGTCGCCGGCATATCGCTAAGGGTTAACCCCCATACGTGCGACTCTTAATTAGTGCAATCCATTGGAAATGTTTCGTTAGACTTCGCCGTGCCTGCATACCAAAGGAAGTATGCTAACCGTGGCTGGTGGAAAGGCAGTCTATCGTGTGGGTACATTGGTACACCCCTGCAGGGTTAAAACTATTCGAATAGCCTCGTCCTAGGTTATGGACATGCTTGGTAAGGTCGTGCAAGAACTAGACTACAACCTTTAAAAATTTAAAACTTGACATGGGTGGTATGAATGGGTAATTCATGCTATTGTTGTGGTGACTATTGGGATAGTCACTTCCAGGTTGTCATTCTGTTTGTCGTTATGTTCCTGCAGTTATTTCAACAATGAAAATGAATTGCAAACTTGCTCTTTAAATGTATTACATTATTGCAAATAAAATTTGCTTTGTGCTGAAAATGAGACATATGGCCCCCACCAAATAAGCTTGCATGTAGTATATGAATAGGTCTGCTATTCCACACGTCGATCTTAAGTAGTACAAAAACAATTTTTGTACTCATTTGCTTTGCTTAATATTATTTGTTGCAGAGGAAGAAGGTGAGCCCCAAGGGCCTCACTTTTGCGAGTCATGCTGTGGAGGGGTTTGGGACGACTAGTTTGGCGGACCGGTTGGTTGCCTTGTGGGTAAAGGCACGCCGATTGGCTTTTGTTTATCGCCATCTTATGGCACCCTTGCTTCCGCTGCTTAATTAGTCTTTGTATGTCATTTGGCCGGACGGCCCTCTTTTGTAATAACTTATATTGTATAACTTCTGTTTGGTAATGAGTTGCTTTGGATTCTATGTCTTGTATGGAATTGATGCGATTTTGTGAAAAGAGGTGTGTATACTGCATTTCTGGGAAGCATACATATCTCGAGGCTTAGTTTATTCGATTTGTGATGCTAGGACCATTGGGAAGGTTAAGCATTACAAGCCGAATAAACTGGGGTCCTCACAACACCCTTCGTCGTCGTCGAAATCTGGCCGTATCCTAGCCCGGCGACGAGGGAGGAGTTGGTGGTGTGCAGATCGGTGACAAGGGAGGAGTTGGCCTTCCACATGTCCTTGTCTCTTGTGCCAGACTTATTGTGGTGCTCTACAGGATCCTCACTGTCGTCAGGCTATGACCGATGAGTGCAATGCCTTGGTCGCCAATGGCACTTGGTCCCTCATTCCCTGTCCTCCGGGCGGCCTCTCATTCTCTGTCCTCTGGGTGCCAACATTGTATATAGAAAATGGATCTTCAAGTATAAGTTCTATTTTGATGGATCCCCTGCTTGCTACAAGGCATGGTGGGTTGTCCGCGGATATTCTCAACAGCTTGGTATCGATTACAATGAGGCTTTCAGTCCCATTGTAAAACCTGCCACCATACGGGTTGTCCTCAGCCTTGCTGTCTCTAACTTTTGGCCTATTCACTAGCTTGACATCAAGAATGCTTTCTTACACGGCCAGCAGCCTTCAGGTTTAATCAACCCTTCTTGTCCTGACCACGTGTGCCGGCTTCACATGTCCCTCTACGGCTTGAAGCAAGCCCCACACGACCGTATCAACACTTTACCACTTATATCTGGCAACTTGGGTTCACAGCCTCAATCTCTGACACTTCCCTCTTCGTGTACAAAGAGGGGCCCCATCTTGCGCACCTTTTGCTCTATGTCGACAATATCGTCCTAACAGCTTCCTCCGCTGATCTCCTTCATCGTCTCACTCGTCTTCTTCCCTAAGAGTATGCCATGACAAACCTTGGTCCTCTTCACTTCTTTCTTGGCATCTCTGTCAAACATTCTCTTGGCAGCCTTTTCCTCTCCCAGCACCAGTATGTTGTCGATCTTTTTCAACGGGATGTCTGAGTATCATGCAACCACCACTCCCATGGACACGCACTGAAAGCTCTCCGCTCACGACGGTAATCCTGTGCCTGATCCGACCAAATACCGCAGTCTTGCCGACGCTCTGCGGTATCTCACCTTACTTGGCTGGACACCGCCTACGCTATGCAACAAGTTTGCCTCTTCATGCATGCCCCTGGGGTCCTCACCTAGTGCTCATCAGTAGGATTTTTCGCTATGTCAAAGGCACCTTGGACTTTCTCTTTGCTCTTCGTCTGACCAGTCGCTCACGATATACTCCGATGTTGACTGGTCCGGCTGCCCCGACTCCTGGCATTCCACTTCTGGTTACCGTGTCTACCTCGACGATAACTTGATTTCTTGGTCATCTAAGTGATATACCACATTATCTCGTTCCAGTGCGGAGGCAGAATACCATGTCGTGGCTCATGTGGTTGTTGAGCGATGTTGGCTCCGACAGCTTTTGTCTAAGCTTCACTGACCGGTTCAGACGGCGACAATAGTTTATTGCGACAATGTCAGTACAACCTACATGTCCTCCAATTCAGTCCAGCACCGGTGCACCAAACATGCTGAGATTAACATACATTTTGTTCGCGAGAAGGTCTCCCTTGGTCAAGTCCGTGTCTTACACATCCCTACGAGCCTATAGTTTGTTGACATGATGACAAGGGGGCTCCTGAGCTAGACTTTTCAGGACTTTCGTTCCAGTTCATGCGTTCGTCTTCCTCCCGATTCGACTGAGGGGAGATGTTAACGTATATGGATAGCAACCATATCTTTCCTAATCGCACAAGGGTATATCTTGTGATTGTTGTAATATTTTATTCTTGTTGTTTGGATTGTTGTACTTTCCTTGTAAACCAACCATTATACTTTATATATGCGATGCAATATATGCGCCCCAAGTGTGGTGATTGCTCCCTTTCTCTCCTATGTTACAGCAGTTTCTCGGAAACTATACATACCAAGATGTTGAAAGCAATCAGACTGTACATCTGCAAGGCTACGTATCTTCTGTGACTGTTCGATCGAAGAAACCCATGTTTAGGGCCAGTTGTTTTTATATTGTACTTGAAAATCAGTACAACAAGTACCGTAAAAATATATAGCTCGTACGTGCACTGGTGTGCACTCCTAGTCTCAGCCATTGCAACATTCCAAAAATTGTAGTAAAAAATTTCAAGATTGAAAATGTGGAATTTTTAGAATTTTTTTGGGTATTGATGACTTATTTGTCTTATTTAGGTTTTTGAGAGTCACTTGAAATTTATTTGTACTTTGGAAATTTCCCAAAAACAATTATTGAAGTGCAATTAGGCTAAGAATAATGAATAGGAAGCAAAATTAAATGCATAGCTTAATTACAAACGCTCTAAATCAGAAATTCAAATCCGAATTTGAATTTGAAATACAAAAGGATTAAAGAGGAAGAATAAAAATATCCAATACCAGTTTGGACCGAAACCCAGCTTATCTCTTCCTTTTTCTTCCTTCCTTTCCTCCCTCTTGGCCTGGTTGCAGCCCACCCAACCCCTTCACGTCGCCATGCCAGCCGCGCGCCACCAACTCGCCTTCTCCCTCCTTGCCCCGAGTCGACCCGCCGCCCCGGCTCACTGGCGCCACACTGTCACTACCACCTCACCGCCGCTATGCCTGCGTCAGCCACACCGCCACAGCGCCGCAAGGAGTTGCCGCCAACCCCCGTCGCTCACGCCACGCTCGGGTCTTGTCCGCGTCAGCACTGCTCTGCCTACCACCGTCGCATCGGTCCCCACATACAAACTAGCTGCCTTGACCCTCCCTCCTCGCTCCCGTGGCTATATAAGCACCACATCGCGTTTGCCCTTGCCATGCTGCCATTCTCTTACTGTCTTCCTCTGCTTCGAGCAACCGGGAGCAAGATAGCACCGCAAGCCTGTGAGCTCTGCTCCAGCAACCATCTCTATTCGTTGAGCCCGCTCCGCCGCCCAGGTGAGTCACAGTCACCCCGGATCAAAGCTTCGAGCCCGCAACAACCTCTCCTACCTCGTGCTCACCTCCCTTCATCTTCTTCTTCACAGGACCACCGTCACAGCCCGTCTTCTTCTGCTCCGTCTGCTAAGCCGACAATGCCGCCCCGCTCCTCCACACCACACCACTTCCTCGGGTGAGCCCCGGCCCTGGCTCCTTGTCCACCAGCATTGCCTCGGCCTCCTCTTTCGCATGCTCACTACCAACTGCTCTCTCTTCCGTAGGAACGCCTTGCTTGGCCCCGTCTTCTTCCTCGGCATCGTCGGACCCGAGCCACGCCATCTTCCTCCTCCACTGCCCAACTCTGTTGTCCATGCCGCCCCAACGTAAGTGACCGCATCATTTTACATTCTAGGGGTGGGGATAGCTAGCATGTCGGTTGATTAGGATAGTGTAGTAGCACGGCGCCGCAGCACCATAGCCCCCTCGTCCCCGGCGTAGGTCGCCGTGGACGGGCTCGCACGGAGCTCTTCACGGCGTGCGGGTGGTATGCCTAGAACCCCCTCGGTAAGTAGGTGCTGGTGCGCACGCTGCCTGACAGGATTGGCCATCGGCTAGCTGGTTCTGCCAAGGACCAGAACGCCACCGCTGCCTCGTTCAGCTGCGTCACCTTTGCGGGCCACAACTGCCATTGTCATCGACACCAATAGGGTCACAGAGGTCGCGGGGTCCCATTTTGGGCCTCCCGGGTCGCCCCCAAAGCCTAGCTCGCGTCGGCCCAAAGACGGTCAGCATGCTCGACCGACGTCCTCCCCGCCTGTGGATTTGGGGAGGAGCACGGTAGCTCCCTGTACCTCAACCATTAATTCGTAATGACATCATTAGGAAAGGATTAATTAGGGGATAATGTTAGTATGACATGTGAGCTCAAATCAATTAGTGAAAAGTAATTAAAACCGGAAATTAGTTGACATGTGGACCCTACCCTCTAAACCATATTATGCGGACTGTTCAGAGACCTGTGTCAGTGACACGTGGTCCCTCGCTCCTTGCATTGTTTCCCTGGACCGAGCCCATACGGCCAGAGACCCCACATGTCAATGACTGTAATTCTTTTAATTCATAAAATAATTTGAAAAAGAAGGGTCCCACCTATCAATCACAGTAGGATTTTATAATTAAGGAATAAATAAAAAATAAAAAAATCCGATCGATCCCACCTTTTAGTGGGAGTATTCTCTCTCCTTTAATAATTTCAAGAATTGTTCTTGAACTTAAAACTTTGGAGAGCCTATTCTCTCTCATTTTAAATCCAAATTCAACAATTCTTATCTCTAAATTCAGAAAAATTCAAACCCTACCTAACAAAATTGAAAACATGAATTTTATAGTTCATTTGAATTTTTTAATGCAATTTGAGTTCATTCGTGGTTATTCAAATTTGGTAAATTTTTGTGTATATAGATACCGAAGCTCCGGAAGAGCAGCAGATCGAGCAAGGTCAAGACCACCAAGACATTGAGCAAAGCAAGCCATCACTACATTTGAAATGCAATTATATTGTTTTAAATTATGAAAATTGCATCGCTATACTTTATACACTTATTTTGAAGCCTGTAGTTAATACCTTAAGGTTAATTGAGTATAAATTTTCCATCATCGAACTTGAACACTATCCTTGGTTACCCTCTTGGTCAGCTTTGCAATGCCAAGGAAGACGGGAGGCTTTGGTAGCTGGGAGCAAAGCATTGGAGGTCATTACACAGGAGATCTTCAGCAAAAATGGGTGGAAGCTATGTAATAGGCTTCGAGATGTTTGAAACACTTTTATATTATTGTTTCTCTTCAGAAGGATGTTTACTGTTTTTACGGCTTTTGTTTTGCCGTTGGTTTATGTTTTTGCGGCGTTTGTTTTACCGCTTCATTATGGTTTATAGGGCTACTGTTTCGCCTGGTTAAGAATTCTTTGGTTTATGTAATAAATTTTGGGCTGTGTGTATCTCCGGATACAGAGGCCATGAGATGTTTTCTCTTCCATTATCTAAAAAATCCTTGATTACCCTAGAAATAATGATGTACATAATTAGTTACTAAGTCCGTATCAAATTGTTATACTTAGTCTTGCTTAGATATATTGATATGTAGGCATTAACTTACCCTAACATTTTTCAAACTACAACGAATGGATTTGGACAGTCGAGATTGGAATCTGGCTAATATGTTGAAACTAGAAAGGAATTTCAAAACAAAAACTCAAAAACCAATTTCGACTTGGGCGGATGGTAAGTCAGGCGGGTGGCGATAAGAGCACACGAGATGGGTATGGGGAAGCACCGCCCAAATCAATTAAGGATCTAGCTCTTATAACAACCTTCTTGTGTAAAAGCAGTACAACCAAAAGTCTATAATGGGAATGACCTGGTTGATGAATTTGTTCGCCTTAGCGTTAGCTTCATCATCGGGTGAAATGTGGTCTGGATAAAGGTAAGGGAGCCACATGTAAACCACACGAAGCAAGAGGGGCCTCCGTGAGGGCACGACCCACTGCGATGAAACCTTAGCAGGTAAGGCTACATTAGGGTGGGGTATTGTAAAAGTTTTGTGGTGATTATCTTAGTCTCACGCTACGGTAGCATGTTGACAGTATAAGGCGATCGTCTCTTATGAGTAAAGTTGTGCGACCTCTACAGAGTGAAAACTATCTGGATAGCTGTGCCCACGGTCATGGGTGGTGCCGAGAACTTACTTGAAGTAGCTTCTACATTTTTTATAAAATAATTTATGGGAAGGATGAAATGCCGTGTTGGAACCCAAGGTTCTGAGTTGTCCTGGTATAATAACCAGTGGAAATAACTGGTGGATGCAGTTGTAGGATCACAAGAAGAATGCGACTTGGGATTCGAGGGTGGTGCGGCCTGCTGAGTAAGGTGGTTGCAACCTTAGAATCGCCAAGTGGTTGTAGCCTTGTAATCGCCGGGTGGATGCAACTATGAAAAAAGATGAATATTGAGTGGATGGAGCCACCCATTGATATATGGAGGCTGGAGCCTCCAAATATTATTATACAATAATCAATTTCATTGAAAGTTGGTTTAGTCGAAATACTAGGTCTTAGAACTTGTTTACTACTTAATCTACTTCAAATGTTGGTTTGTGCAAATAAAAGAACCATAGCCTTTACTTGAACAACCTTGCATCTATTGTAATTGCATTCTGTGTGTTGGCTCACGGGGTACAGTTGTGTACTCACACTCGCTATTATAAGAAAACTTAGAACCATTTGACCAAGACCTTTACACCTACTTTGAGGCTTCTGGACCAAACGGTGAAGATGATGGAGAAACTTAGGTGAAGACCCTCGCATGTCTGTGGGCAGAGCGAGTGGATCCACCTTTGGCTTTCTATTTCCACTCGCGTATCTATCTTCAGATTGAACACTATGTATATTATTTGGCCAGCGAGACCTATATTGTAAAACAGATGAGCGTACGGTTTATTTATGTGATGTAATATTAAACTATGGTATGATGATGTGCGATGTATGTGAATGATTCAATAATATACCTGTGTACACTATCTACTGATTTAGAGAATAGTACAGTCTACACAGAGGGTTCCGAATCACAAATTCAGGTCCCGACAACCATGCAATATGTTAAGCATTACAATCATCATTGTCACCCATGTGTATTAGGTATCTGTAAGTCTATAGCATCCTCCATATTTCCATTGTTCCCCAGCTCCCACCATACGTTACGTACACAGCTAATTTACTGTTCCTTCTTGCCCAACCCCTAAGGTTATTAAAACGAAGAATTGTAGGGGGATCCGGTGGTGGTTCGGGAAGCATGGCGTCTGCACGGGTTCGCCAGAGATCCGCTATTGGTACCCCAGTTGAGCCTCGCCGCTGATGGAGGTGATGAACAAGACGTTTCTAGGGCCATAGTTAGGCTTGCTCGTCTCTAATTTTTTTCATGCCTTCGCCAGGGCATCCATCGTTACGGATTTTTTTTTTATTTAATTTTTTTTAATTTTTTAAAGTTAACTCATCGCGAACTTTATTTCCAATTCTAACCTCTTTGGTCATGCCACCACTCGTGGCGTGACAAAACAATACTGTCACGCTAGCTCATTTCTGGTTAAAGTCTTGTCACGCCACCACCAGTGGCGTGACAGTGTTGTTTGGTCAGGCGTGACAAAAAGTGCGATTTTGAAGACTTATCCTGTGGCGTGACAGTGTTGTTTTGTCACGCTATGGGTGGTGGCGTGATCAAAAGGATTAGAATTGAAAATAAAGTTTGCGAGCGGTTAACTTTAAAATAAAATTAAAAAAAGATTAAATAATAATAAAAGTTCATCGTTACGCTCTCATGGCTGATTGGCAGTTGCAAAGGTGTGATCTATAACTTCGTTTGCATGCACCTTTGTCGTTTTTTTTTTTGTGGATTTGCACGCCCATTTATTTATTTGCATGCACGCATTCATGCCCTTCACCTGTTGTGTTGTGCCGTGTAGATCAGGGTCATCGCTTGATCTAGTCTTCGAACCAACCATTTTATCGAAAGAGAACCAACATGCAAGATCAATTACTACAGTACATGGATACAGCTACAACACCGTCGTAGTATTTCATACCGATTTTTTTAAAATAACATAGTTTTTATTCCTAAATACAATAATAATCTACCTTTTTTGATTTTACATAAATAATCATTTGTCGCTCAACCGTTAGGCGACTAGCTCAAGTCGCTCAATGGTTGAGCGACTTAGACACTTGTTGCTCAACGGTTGGTCCCAGTGTACAGGTCGCTCAGTTAGCAGGGCATTCATTGTACACCGTTGGATGACAAGTGTCCAAGTTACTCAACCGTTGAGCTACTTGGACTAGTCGTCTAACGGTTGAACGACAGATGATTATTTCTGTAAAACAAAAAAAAACATAGTATTATTACTGTATTTAGGAATAAAAACTAGATTATTTTAAAAAAATTCTTTCATACCAATGGAATAATTTTGTAATCGAGTGTCACAGGAATGCCCGAACTAATCCAGCTGACCCCGGCCTCGGCTGAGCCTATTGTGTGGGGACGGAGGTGGTCGCCCGCCCACCGCGATTATGGTCGCCGTTGAGGTCCTGGTTTTTGACAAGAGTGGGCAGCTGCAGCAGCGTGCTCCTCGGTGTCGGCAGGGACACTCGCGGGAGGCTGCAGGGGAGCATTCAAGGGTGGAAGCGGCCTTGGCGAGGACACGCGCACGGGAAGCTGCAGCGGGATGCTTCATCTCCCTAGGTCTCCTCTTGCCAACTTCAGCAGGGCGGCAACCCATCCACCTCTTGAGATTCCTCCCCATCTTCGGTGGCAGATCGACCTCCAGTGGCAGACATTTTGAAGGGGCATGGGCAGTAGACGAGTATAATGAACAAAAGCAGCATCAAACACCTCAAATTGCCTCGAAAGATCAAAATTTCGTAGACTAGAGCCCTCAAATCAAATTCGGACGGACCAAATCGAGGTCACAAGTTACCCAAATCAGCTCCTATTTTTTTTTACTGCTATGCGTACAAACTGCAGGCTTGTCCATTCACGAAACATGTGTTGGTTTATATTAAGTTTCACAGATTGTATAATATTCGCCTTAGCCATGTAAAACTTTCTGATTGTTTGGTGAATGGAATGTGGAATATCATGTTCATCAGGAACTTTGGTTTAGAAGATGAGGTGATGTGGAGAGATTTGAAAGAGTTACCGCAAGAGGTGGATCTTAACGAGGATCAAGATAGGGTTGTATGGTGCCTAGAAAAATTAGGGCATTTCACTGTTAAATATCTTTATAGGCATCTAGTGTTTTGGGGGTGTTATAAATAGGAGACTGCAAAACATTTGAACTAGTAGAATTCCATTAAAAGTAAAGATTTTCCTTTGGCAGACCTATTTGAATAGAATCCAGACTAATGATCAACTTGTGTTGAGAAAATACAAGGGGATAACAAATGTTGGCTTTGTGGGGTGACAGGAGATACAAATCATTTACTTTTTCAATGTTTAATGGCTAAATTTGTTTAGTCTTGCATCAGAAAAAAAAATTAGTGAGAGAGAACACTGGAGGCTCTTGATGATTTACATCTCGGTTGGCTAGATAATCGGGGTGCTAATGACTATCATATTAGCTTATTCAGTTTTGCAACCTTTACTTGGACGATTTAGAAATTCAGGAACAAAGGAGCAATTGAGAAGACTTTTACTAAGCAACCAATTGAAGTTGTATTCAAACTTGTATCGTGTTTGCAGTGGTGGCGCATTCTACTAAAAAAAGATGATCAGAAGAAGCTAGAAGAAATGTTGGCTGCGACTGTGATTTGGCTGAGAAGGTTTCGAGCTTTGGAGGGATTGTAATTGTAATCTGGCTTTGTTGGTCTAGTCTTGTTTTGTAATATGTAGCCGTGCTGGGTGCTTCTGGGGTTGGGTGTGTGTTTCCCCTTCGTGGACTTCTTTTGTTGCTGGTATTCCCAGCCTATTTTTCTTTCAAACAAGATTGTACCTCTCCTTATATGCTTTCTATAAAAGCAGTGCTTAACCTTGATAAAAAAAAAAAGAGAGCATGTGTTGGGTTTTTTCCATGTGGTTGCTTGATGCCGCCGAGCACGAGGCTCTTGATGTGCATGCGCGAAGTCGGTTCTACAGCCACGTCCTACAGGGAGCTCCTCGCACGAATTTTTCTTAAATGATATAATTTTAAAAGATATTTATAAAAATAAATAACCCCCTCAAAAATTATAAAAATATGTCCCTGTCGACTGGCGACAGAAACCTGTCGTCCCCCTATCGCCGGTCCAACCACCTATCGCCAGTTGAACTGGTGACAGAAAGTTGGACAGTTCAATTGGCGATAAGTTTCTATCACTCATGTCGACAGGAATCTCGACACTCATGTCGACATTCAAGACGTCACGCATCCGAAGTGGTCTAATAAGAGGGTACTACAGCGAACATTTTTCGCCTTTGGTTCATGCATCAATGCATTCCGGCACTGTCGTCCAATCTTGTGCATCGAAGGCACATTCCTGACTGGAAGGTACAAGGGCCAGATACTGACTGCAATAGCGACGGACGGAAACAATCAAGTTCTTCCGTGGCATTCGCTTTCGTTGAAAGCGAGAACACGGATAGCTGGATATGGTTCCCGAAGAATATGAGGATTTCTGTTGTGCAAGACCGTCCCAACGTATGCCTCATACATGATCGGAGGCCTGTTACGTGCAATAACTCAGCTACAACAAGGAGAGAACGTACCACTTCCATGGCCGGATCTACAGAGCAGGTGGTGCATGAGGCACTTGGATGCAAACTTTTATAAGCAGTTCCGCAACAAGAACTTGATGAACCTATTTAAGCGGTTGTGCAACCAGAACCAGCAGCGGAAGTTTGAAACACTCTGGAAGATTCTGGATGACCGGACCCAAACCCACAGAAGGGAGGCAGCGAGAAGGGTTGCCCCAAGCGCTGACCAGGCCCCCGAAGCATTGCCACAGCTACCCACAGACGGTCCTACTGTCACGAGGAAGACATGGGCACAGGTGAAATGCTTCTCAGATTGGATTGAGCACGAGCCTAAGGAGAAATGGTCGCTGCTACATGACAGAGGTGGTGCTCGATATAGTATCATGACAACCAACCTAGCAGAGGTCTACAATTGAGTCATGCGCGGCGTCAGGTGCCTCCCTTTGGTTGGTATTGTGGAGGCAATTCTCCGCGGTACCACAAACTACTTTGTTAACAGATGCAGCAATGCATCGCTCACCATGGCAAATGACAGAGTACTCTACTCCGCCATGATCACCACATACATAGAGGAGAAGAGCAAGAAGAGTGAGATGCACCGGACATTCAAGATGGATACGAGGGAGCTTCGCTTCGAGATAATGTGCAGGGATAAAGGACATCGCGGGACAAACCGCGAGAGGATCACCCATGAGTGCACGCTACGCCGCGATAGTTGCGTATGCACTTGTAATAAGCCCCTTCTTCTGCATAGGCCCAGCTCCCATGTTATGTCCGCCTGTTCGACGGTGGCGCAGCATCCCGGTCAGTACCTCTCTCACTATTTCACCAAGGAGGCGTTGATGCAAACATGGAGTGGAGAGATGTATGGTTATACCGTTGTTGGCTATTTCACTGGCCATCCCATCTGGGAGCAACTAATCTGGGCCGCGAACATTGGTAGGCTCAAGGGAAAATTTGGTCGGCGACAGGTACGGCGCATCAATAACGATATGGACGAGGCAGAAGCCGGACGTCGTACGAAGAAGTGCTCCATTTGCAGGGAGTCTAGGTACACCTTCAAGACATGCCCCCACGCGAAATACTCAGGACCAAGGAGATATGGCATTCCGGACGTCGCCGCGGGGACCTCATTCGGTGCCCTGACTAGAGGCAGTCCACATGGGAGACGTTGAGGTCGCGACCACGAGAAAAAATAGACAGTAGTAATATATTATTACCAATGTTCTGAATTATCATTTCAATTAAATGTTATGACGTTCGTCTGCAAGATCTCTAATATCAATGTGTATGAATTCCCAGGCGAATCACAATATCACTTACCTTCCCCTATACGAATCGTTGATACCTCAATCGTCCTCGGTAAATTCTTCAAAAATTAACCGTAGTAGAACAACATACGACGATGATAAAATGTTATTGCGAGTCTAACAGATTTGGTACTGTTTAAAATTTACGAAAAATAAAAAACTGACTAAGTGGAATAGGGCTGAGTTCAACTGGCTACGGATACTTCAACTGATGACAGGGGCGACAGGACCCTTGTCGCCACAGACTATTTATTTTTATAAATATCTTTTAATTTTTTTATTTTAAAAAATCCTCCTTGCGCTACCACTCAAGCCTACAAGGAGTTGTCACTCACAAGAGGAGCTGAGGGGAGGAGAGGAAGGGCGTAGAGAAATAGGAAGGCAGTGCCATTAACGGTGGTGAGGTCCTTTGCCAGAGCTAAAACGAGGAGGAGAAGGAAGCTCTGGTGGGGTCGGAGGTGAGTTCAGGCTCAGATTTAGAGCTGGTGGAGCAAGGAACAGAGAGTGGGAAGAAAATTGAGCAAGGAGGAGGAAATTAGAGGCTGACACGTGGGTCCCACTGTTTTTATTTGCTGATTAAGAACATGTAGTGCCAACTGGTGTGCCACATCAGTAAATCAATGTATACTAGGTTGCCACGTCGGCGTATACTGGTTAATAGAGTCCACTTCAGCGAAAACCAGTGTCATGAAACCATGGTTTTAAGAGTTTTATGGTAAAAAGTAAACAGTTTTGAAACTACAAGTTAAAAATCGAACCGAGACAATAGTTAAGAATTGAAAAGTGGACATTTTATTTTTAAAAAATTATAAAAATAATAGAAACATCCAGTAAAATTTACTAGTACTTTAAAATAGCAGTGAAGCAAAAAAAGTACGCAGCAGAAGGAGCGTCTAGCAGAAATGTCTAATGGGCAAGCTGGGCCGGGCAATCAGACTCACACAGGCCGGGCCGGGTATGTGCATTACACATTGTAAAACAGTAGATGCTAGGAATTAGGGCAGACCTGGCAAAACTGGGCCAACGGGATTAAATTCCATGCCGAAACCCGACAAAAACCTCAAGCCGCACAACATGATGCCTCGAGGCTGCCCGGCTTGGCACGTGGATTTTACCATTACACATACGTGCACATTCAATGAAAAATCGTCCATAAGGTCTTTGGTTGCCTCTGATAAATTTTACCGTAAGGTCTTTGGTTGCCTTCGATAAATTCTAACTATGGTTAGGTGACACGTACGCGTGTACGAGTATGGTGTGTATTGAGTGTATGCATCTGTCTCGTACTTAAAAAAGAACTTGATGCCTATATTCTTATTGCACTTTTGATGCCAATATTCATATTATGATGCGTGTTAAGTGTGTGTGTACGCCGCCTTGTACTCTAAACAAACACTCGATGCCTATATTCTTATTGACCAAGGCTGTAGCGCTAGGGTTTGACAGAGGTGCCTGAGGGAAGAATATACAACAGGGGAAGGGTGATGAAGTGGGTGGTAAGACCTAGATCCAATTAATAAAAAATTGACTGATTTTAGGAGAGAATCAGTTAGATGTTGTATGAACAGATTTTTTTAAAAAAAATACTTGAAAGTACTGCAGCTACAACTGCACGACATGCTAGTTCATTCCATTTTATGACCGAAGCATTATAGTGGCAAGTAAGAACGAACACGGTAACTATAAGATCATACATATGGTCCTGGCCATTCTGGTCATTCAGGTGTATGGTTCAGCCTCAGCACTGGCCACGGAAAGATGCTCAGACCGTCAAACCTATATGTTGTCCCCACACCGACAATGGATGGGCTGAAACTGCAACGCTGCAACAAGGCCCACGCTAGTCCAATTGCACACCCAAGACGAAGTGGCAACTCTATTTCACTGGGGGTACTCCGTACTGTTTCATCCTTCATGGATGTGACCTTGGAGATCGAACGCATTGTTCTTGTAACTTCAACGATAAAGGCGCTAACTCATCATGGCTTCATGAGCATTTTGAAGGCTTGTAGCTAGAATCAGGAGCCAATGTCTTGCACATACTAAACTACTAATATGAATGCAAATGTTTAGTACTACTAACATGTGTGCACCAATTAACTAAGTTAAGAGGGCGTGAAAAGGGAGCTTAGCCCGCGGGACACGTCACCTGAATTGTTTCGGCCGTCGGATCATGATCTTGCGGCCAGGATCACGTGCGGAGGTTCCTAACACAATCCCTAACACGAAGCCATCCCCTCCTGTTCGTCTCCCTTGAGCCCCGCGGGACGCCACCTTTCCTCACTCCTCTCCTCCTCTTCCTCTCCCTACCTCTCCACACCCCTCGCTCGCCGACGGTCCTCGCACACTCGTCGGCTGTCCTCCTCCCTCGGCCTTTCCCCCTTGGCACCGTCGATGCCACCCATGCGTTGGGCTTGTGGCGGAGGCCGAGTCCTCCACCCTCGGCGACACGCTGCCACCCCGCCTCCTCCCCATGCTGTTGCGCTAGTCTTGCGGCGGTCGTGGTAAGATGAGGACTTGTGGCGGCGGGGTCACTATGGCTGGCGGCGCGCTTGCGACAGCTCGTCTTCTCCCTATGCCGTCAACGTCGAACATCTCGGCACCAGAGGTTGAAGACGGTCAAGTGTCTTCGCTTCCTTCACCGATGATCCCTATGCGTCGATCCGCCATCTCCAGCGCCCTGCTTCCATGTGGTTTATGGATGTGAAACCCCCTCCCTCCCTCCATACAAGTGAGATGCGACCTGATCCCCCTTTTGTCGATTGGTCTGACCTTGAGAAAGAGCCTTGTCTAGGGTTGCCTTACAGGTGAGATGTGGAACTCCCCCCCCCTGTCGATTGGTCTAACCTTGGGAACGAGCCATGGCTAGGGTTGGTTGAAGTGGGTTCAGTTATGGTTCATGGCTGGGATTGGTAGGGTGAGTTCGGTTCTTCCTTTATTTTCGTTTATCAGATTGTTGCTTTGTTCTTTGGCAAGACATGGTGCTACCTGATATTGCCCGCATTTGGTTGGTGTAGATATGATGTGATCGATTTCTTGGTGAGTGATTAGTGGCTGCCATTCCAGTTCCTTCCCCTTTGTAAGCATCTAGGCCCCTATTTTGCCAAATTCATGTTTTGGTGCTTAATGACAACATAATCACCAAGACTAACGATCTTGTGAATATTATGCTTAAGTTAGGTGTCGATGATGGTTTGGCTTTTGGGCTAAGTGTTGACCCTAAGTGATCATTGAAGGCAAATTATGGCATTAGTTGAAGATTAAGGACTTTGAGTTGAAAAATAATTCAAGGAGTCAGAAATGGATCATTGTAGTGATATGTCATTTTGTCTTTGCTTGAGCTTAGTTAGGTTGGGTAGCTAGTTGTGATGCACACTAGGCTTGTCTAGCTTATCTCAGCCCATGGAAAAGTTAAAGGTTCAACGGAATCAAAGTTGGAGCAATATTCGCTAAGTTTGAAAAATGCCATTGCATTCTAGATGATCATATATCTATCGGACAAGGAAGCAAATCATTGGTCCCGAAGGTGGTGATTTTCAGGGTGTTGAAAAGTTACACATTCCGGATGATCCTATAGCTATCGGACAAGGAAGTGGAACATTGGACCTGAGGGTGATGATTTTCGAAGTGTTGGAAAATTACACATTCCTGGTGATCCTATAGCTACTGGACAAGCATACGGATTATTGAGACAGAGAGTTAGAGTGCGTTTGGTTTGTTGAATGAGGCTGAACGGGATGGTTCCATTCGGGAAATAGAGTGGTTCACATGTTTGGTTCAGGGAATGGAACCAAATGGTTCAGTACCAACTCATTCCATTTTGAGGGATATTCCGCTTAGATGTTGTACCAAAGCATTCCAAGAAAAATGCCGAACCACATGGAACCAAATGGTTCAGGCTTTGCTTGATGACGTGGCAGTCACTATTCGTTTAATTTACGAGCTTCAAATGACCATATTTCCTAAATTGAGTATCCGATTTGCGATCCGATTGAACCGTTGTGTTCCTTGTCATTTAATCAACAAAACAAGACCACTCTTGACATATTTTAGTGCAAAAAATATCATGCAGGCCCCACGTATCATAACATCCCAAAGTTTAGTGCAATCCAAATACAACCTCATTCATCAAACCAAACATCATCTTGAACCATCCTATCCCACCAACCAAACAAAATCATGTATCATCTTATCCCACCAACCAAACACTATACTTATATCATCTCATCCAGGACGATCCCATCCTACATGTACCATCTTATCCCATTCAACCTCATCCCACCAACCAAACACACCCTTAGTTTTCGACATGAGCTGAAACTTTTGTACATTCAGGTTGAACCAAATGGAAAGGATCATCCGGAAGTTAGGATGATCCAAAAGCTACAAGATGATACTTTAGGCCTATAATGGCTAGTTTTTCGACTGTTGAACTTCAACATTTAGGATGATCCGAAAGGTGCTGATTTCTCATCAAAATAGGTGTAACAGCTAGTTTCTTTAAGGGGCTATAAACGTTTGGCATGGACATCTTTGCTATCTCTCTTGGTCACTCTATAGATTCACCTCATACCTAGGGAAGATCAAGATAACTCGAGAGCATTTAAATGTATATTTTGAGAGATTGGAGAGGTAGCATAAACCTTAGTGTGCATCACTCTAGTTGATTGACCTTTCTAGGTTCAAGTGACGGTCTAGGCTTGCTACCTTTAGAGATCGACATCTCCTAGATGGCTTGGAGGCGTAATTCTCAGTGACCTTCCATTTGTGGTGTTTGTGGAAGGCCCGAGAAGGTTGTGAAGGTTCAGAGCCCACTTATCCGAGTGGAGAAGGGCTACCACGAGTGAGGTGCTTGGATCCTTGTGCGGATTCAAGTGTTAGCGATACTCTTGCGAGAGT
This sequence comes from Ampelocalamus luodianensis, assembly GCA_036346255.1. Classification (NCBI taxonomy): domain Eukaryota; kingdom Viridiplantae; phylum Streptophyta; class Magnoliopsida; order Poales; family Poaceae; genus Ampelocalamus; species Ampelocalamus luodianensis. Next base: position 29,541 of record JAYEVH010000048.1, on the reverse strand, counting down.
GCTCCAATGAGAAGTAGGGGAGACTGCCAGTCTCCAAGACATCGGTAAAAAAATGGTTGTCTCTTGTCCCCTTTACATTTCCGCATTTCATTTCTTATTCTTTCAATTCTTAGAACAGTACACTTGTGTATGGATTGGAACTAGCTTGTAAAACTTTACTAGTCTTGTGTAGGAGTTGCTTGAACACACTAGTGAAGACCTAGTCACTTAGGTTGGGATTATAGATTAGGTTTTCATTTAAATTCTTACAAAAACCAGTTTTACCTGAAAATAATATAAAAAAGATTCTCAATTCACTCCTCCCCTCTTGGTCATCCAATCCACTTCACCCTTTTGTTGTGTTACCTATTTGTTTGATTCCTTCTTAATTAACATGCACATGTTCATATTACCTTCAATTATTACTGAGTCCTTTTCTTACTTGATGGAATTTTCTAATGCTCCCAACCTCAAAGGCCTCGCCTCGTGAGAGACATCCCACATCGCACTCCATTGTGCAAAACACTAGTCGCCAAGGCCATGCCTCGGCAACTAGGGAGTCTCCCGCTTCGAAGGCCTCGCCTCGACGGAGAAACGTCGTACATTGCGCACCATCACGCAAAACTCTAGTCGCTCCGTAGGCCTCACCTCGGCGACTAGGGAGTCTTCGACCTCGAAGGCCTCGCCTCGGCGAACAAACATGGCATATCACGCCCATCGTAAAACCCTAGTCGCCCAAGGTCGTGCCTCGACGACTAGGGAGTCTCCAGCCTCGCCTTCCGGTGGAGAGACGTCGCATATCGTGCTCTATCGTGCAAAACCCTAGTCACTCCGAAGGTTGTGCCTCGGCAATCAAGGGGTCTACTACCTCGAAGGCCTCGCCTTAGCAGAGAGAAGTCGCATATTGCGCTCTATCGCACAAAACCCCGCCGCTCCAAAGGCCGCCGCCGACTAGGAGTCTCCGCCGAAGGCCTCATCTCGACAAAGAGACATCACATATCTCGCTCCATCGCGCAAAACCCTAGTTGCTCCGAAGGCCGTGCCTCTTCAACTAGGGAGTCTCCTGCCTTGAAAGCCTCGCCTCGGCGGACAGACCTTGCAAATCGCGCTCCAGACCACCAAACCCTTGTTGCTCAAGAATATGGGGATGTTGTTTGGCCGCCGCTCGCTAGCCGGCTCCTAGCGAGCCCGGCCAAAAGAGATGGAGGACGGTGCTCGCCTTTGCCTCGCCTCGCTGGTTCGGGCTCCCAAGCGAGCCCATAAAAAAAGTATGTGGGACGGCGCTCGGCTTCGCCTCCCTCTTGCTAGCTTGAGGCTCCCAAGCGAGCCCAATCAAAAAGGTACGGAGGACAGCACTCAGCTTCCTCCCTAACTTTGGGCTCCCAAACGAGCCCAATCAAAAAAAGTATGGGGGACGGCGCTCGGTTTCACTTCCTCACTAGCTTTGGGCTCCTGCCGAACCCAATCAAAAATTATAGGGGTGGCGCTCGGTTGCACCTCCTCGCTAGCTTTGGACTCCCAAACGAGCTCAATCAAAAAGAGTATAGGGGACGACGCTCGGATTCACCTCCCCCTCGCTAGCTTCAAGCGTCCCCAGAGCCCTATCAGAAAAGTAGGTGGACTGCGCTCAGCCACGCCTCTCCCTCACAGGCTTTGGGCTGTCAATCGAGCCTAATCAACAAAAGTATAGGGGACGACGCTCAACATTCGTCTCCTCCTACAGACAACATCAAGCCATTGCACCACTCCACACAAACCACTAAGAGCGGCCAAAGGGGGAGAGACGGTACCTGGCTCCCAACAGGACCAACGCAAACGGTCCTCGTGGCAATAGCTGGACAGAAGTCAGGAAAGTTCTGGACCGCTGCGGACGATCGTCGTAGTCTTGAAAGTTGATACCAAACGGGGAAGTCTATGCAATCTTAACCACAGGAACGTTGGTACTAGATTTGACGAGCAAAGTAACACTGGATTAGCAGATGGTGGATAGCTTATTCTTCCTGTTGGCAAAACACACACAGATAATGGTGAGTACATTTTAGCAACTGATACTTCAACCAAAGATCCTGTAGTCCTGTGTATTTTTCAGAAGCTAGTTCGTACTGGCCGTAAGCAAGGGCTGGCGGTGGCGGGTCAAACAACGCAACTCTAGCTCGGCTAAACCGGCCTGAATTTCTTATCTAGGAAACAAGGAAACATAAAGTTGTAACAGCTATTGCTTCCCCTCGCTGTTGATCAGGACCAATTCTGTCAAAACTGCCTATCTTTACCCAATTTAATCTTTTTCTTCAAGAGATAATCCCCTGAAGTCTTGACCAGTAATCAGTTGCATTGATTTCCAAAATCCAATTATATGCAACTTATACAAGTTAAAACTTAATCCGGTTAGATGTTTCCCATTTCATAGGCATCGCTGGTTAACAAATAACAACATGGTAGCCACAGTTTCGCATCAATGAGCTGAGAGGAGAGCCCAGAATCATCTCCATCCTCCACGCATAGACATTTCTGTTCCCGAAAGTAAAAAAAAGTAAACCCAATCATTTCCAGATGCTAGGCTCGAGAACCCAGGATCACAAGTTAGCAAAGCTGAGGGCGACATAAGAAAAAAAAGGTGATCAAATAGCAACATGTGATTGGAGTTAAAAAAGAATTGGACAATGGTCAGCCAGGTCTCAGCCAGGCTTCTAGCAAGATGCAAGCTCCCAGGAAGTCCGTGATGGAAGTCAGTGGATTGTGAGGCAAGCCAAACTGAAGCCATGCAATCTGCACATTTGTTCACAACACAAGCTTCTGAAAGCAAGCTATTTTTTGTAGTAACTGTCACCTCCAGTTTCATAGATAAAAGACCAATTGGCAAATTCATGATGGTAAACTTTATTCTCAGCATCCCGCAAAGGCAAACCAATATGACATTGTCAATATCAAACGTTTTTGTGTGTGTGTGTGTGTGTGATCGTATTTTCCCAGTAACAACCATGCATTACAAGAAAGGTGCATGGAAGTTCTCCAATCATGGAGATAATGCATATTATGTGCAAGGGTTTATTTCACCAAAAATAGTGATTCTTTATTCATCGTTTTAGAAATTTCATTGCAATATCACTTTTTGTTCTTGAGAAGAGAACCATTTGCTTTTATGGATATATGAAGTATGCCCAACAAAAAAATCCTTTTAATATCTGGTGCATGTTTAGTTTGCTCAAGGATCAGAAAGTAATGATAGTGGTGGCGAGCCTTTACTATTCTCAAAAATGGACCCAGACATATTTAATAAACCTATCTACTGACCAGAAGAAGTACAACATAACAGGCAAAATGCAGACCACGGAACAAGATGCTAAGACTAGCAGCTTTACAATGACAGCATCTCGATACACAAGGTAGAAGCAAATGGAAAACAATTATACTTAGCTAAGCACTCGTGCAAACGAGTAGCAACATAATTCAATCCCTATGTCTTGCCATTTTTATGAACAAATTTAGCAGATACATGGTGTAAAATACTCTTCATGATGGGAATCACAAGAGTTCAATATTCTTTAATTTCCAATCAATCCAGAACCTTTGCAAGGCATCAATCATAAAAAAAAATTCAGATGTGCTTAGCTAGCATGTACCAATGATTTATCTCCAACTGGGATATTTCATCTGCTTGGTACCTGCAGATGCCAGCTAAAAGTTTTTCAATTAAATTCACACAGAAATTTAGTACCTCATAGAGCATGACTTTATGTAGACAGCAAAGCATACGAGGAATTATTTATCTTAAGAGCAAACCTGTAATTTACTACTAGGGAATCCCTACAAATAACACAAATGAATGAATAAAACAAAGTGATATTTAATCTTTTAAAATAAAGCAATATTTAAAAGGTCTAAACTTCTAAATACTACAATGTACAACTCTGCATAATCTGGCCATCAAATCTAAAAAGTGATACTTCCCAGAAGACTGGCAGACATCACCTCCTAAAACCTGACCACTTGGTACACCCAAACATTTACAACTCATTCATAGCTAACCTACCAAAACCACGAGCAGTAAGCCCAGACCACTTGTTGGTTTTATTTTCACGTAGAAACAAAATGACCAAATAAAATGTCACTTTCTTTTGAAGTCCACATCAAATATCTTACTTCCATTTCCCTTGGTCCTCTTCTTTCTTGGAGCCAAACCAATCTCTTATTTATGCTGCATTCACAACCATCACTTCACCACAGAAATAGTATCATCCATCCAAGGCATGTCAAGATTCACTGACATACTGAAATATGCCAACCTCTTCAATGACCAAAACAGCTTCTAGGAACTAAGATCTCAAGTTAGGTACTTCTTAGTTCTAACTGGACAATCCAATGGAAAATGTTAGCAATATCTTCCAAAATGACCTACTCCCGTCTCTAGGAGCAAGAGCAAACCAATCTATCAAGTTGAGGAAATTCATCATTTCTCCTTACAATTCCCGTTACAGGTAAATCACCTACTTTACTTTCTCTCACATCATATATGAGTGTGTATAGAAATACTTATCATATTTTCTCACTGCTCAGGGCCTGGGAGACATTCTTGCTTGTGCTTGTTGTTTATTCAGCATGGATCTGCCCATATGAACTAGCATTTCTGAGACATCTCTCATGGACGTTTTTTCTGGTTGAGAACATTGTCAACAGCTTCTTTGCAATTGATATTATTCTCACCTTTTTTCTAGCGTATCTGGATCGGAAGTCCTATCTTCTAGTGGATAATCCAAAAAGGATTGCAGCTAGGTTGGCACTTGCATCTCACCTATGTCATTCTGAATGGTAAAGCACATTTGCAAAGAAAATAATTCAAATGAAGCTGACAATAGCCTGTATGCAGATATCTCTCTTCCTGGTTCATTTTTGACGTCTGTTCAACGATTCCATATCAACAATTTGGGCTACTCTTTAAAAAGCACGAAAATGACCTTGCTTATAGGATACTTAACATGCTTCGATTATGGCGTATCCGACGCCTCAGTGCTTTATTTGCCAGGTATGAATCCTTTGTCTTGAAAGTTGAAAATAAGATAGATGAAAATTAATAAGGTAAAGCATCCCCTCTAGGCTTGAAAAGGATATCCGATTGAACTACTACTGGATAAGGTGCACCAAACTAATTTCTGTAAGTAACTAAGTATGCATGTTCTCCTCTCTTCAAGTATGAAACAATACAATGTATACTGCCCCGATGACTGAAACTTAGTTCTGTGTGTTTGAGTAAAAATTGCAGGTTACTCTTTTTGCAATACATTGCTCAGGATGCTTCAATTACTTAATAGCTGATAGATACCCCAATCCAGCGAAAACCTGGATAGGAGCAGCAATACCAAACTACAGATCAGAGAGTCTATGGGATCGATATGTTACCGCAGTTTATTGGTCCATTACAACACTCACAACAACTGGTTATGGGGATTTACATGCAGAGAATCCAAGAGAGATGTTATTTAGCATATGCTATATGCTATTTAACCTGGGATTGACAGCATACCTCATAGGTAACATGACAAATCTGGTTGTCCAAGGAAGTTGCCGTACCAGGAATTTTGTACGTACTCTTCCAAATACCTTCAACAAATCTTTTTGTAGTTCTGGGATGTTGATATTCCTGCTTGGAATAGCTTTACAAATGGACTGAAATAAATAAAAATATGAAAAGAACAGTTTATTTGTTAGAGGGTAGGGTGGGAATGTGGGATCATCTGCCCAAAGGGAGTTAAATTGAAATTGTATTGTAATGCATATGCACATAGGTTATGTGCCAGGACAATTTGAAAAACAAATAACACCTTGCTTATACATCTGTCACTAGTATATCTGGACTCTGGATTTCCAATGATCCAAGACCATGCATGCACATATGACATGAAAAGTCTAGCTGCACATACATACACCTGTATGCACACACCAACGAATAGACATGCACTGGAAGCAATATATCTTTTATTTCAAGAATATCATATATAGTGTCTTTAAATCTCCTAACCTTTTATTTCAAGAATATCATATATAGTGTCTTTACACCTCCTAACCTTTCCTGTTCTCAATGCTGCAGAGGGATACAATCCATGCTGCCTCTCAGTTTGCTGCAAGAAATCAGTTACCTGAACACATTAGGGATGAAATGCTAGCTCATATCTGCCTAAGGTATAAGACAGAGGGGCTGAAACAGAAGGAAACATTGGATAGTCTCCCAAAAGGAATCCGTTCAAGCATAGCGTGCCACTTATTCCTCCCTGTCCTAGAAAAAGTCTATCTTTTCAGTGGTGTTTCCTTTACTTGCATGCTCCAACTGGTACGAACACAAGAAAACTAGAGCAATTGTAAAATATGTACAATGAGTACCATCAACAACTGGAAGCTAATAAATTATCTTTCAAAGTAGGTTACTGCAATGGAACCAGAGTACTACCCACCAAGAGAAGTAATCATACACCAAAATGAAGCACCGACAGATGTTTACATATTAGTTTCAGGAGCAGTGGTTAGTGCAACTATAATTTTGATGATTGTCATGATTCTGCAGTTTCTTACAACCATGCATACTATTGTAAGTTGTGTTGTTTTGTTTGCCAGGAAAAACGAATAGGTATTGATGGGACCGAGAAGGTATGACTTAGCAAATGTTCATATATTTTAAAGAACAAAGGGTAATGCAGAATTTGACATGTATCAACACAAAATCCAGGTTCAGGAAGTACTGTCTGGTTGTGAAATATTTGGTGAAATAGGGATTCTCTGCAACATTCCCCAGCCATGTACTTTCCATACGACCAAAGTTTCACAACTATTAAGGCTGAGCGCAACAGTCCTCAAAAACATTATTCAGGACAACAAAGCTGACAAACAAATTATAATGAACAATCTTTGCCAGGTGAGTTCTTGATTTAATGATTATGGTATCATGTTTTACAATCCAATTGTTTATGGAGAAAGAAAATTAGTATTCTTGTGCATTTGGCAGAAGATGAGCCCGATCATAGGTTCTCTACTGAGGTAATGGAGAATTCTCTAGGGATGCTCAATCAACACTTCAGAGAGTACAACAGATGTTCAGCATTCAATCAAGTCAATAAAGACAATGGATCAAAAGCAACAGGAACGGTAACATTGTGTTGCAGCGAAGAACGCTGTAAAGAACACGACGAATCAGATAGTCGATTTAACAATTTATAAGACTATCAAACAGGGTCTCTTCAATAGAAAAATTGATTTGCCTGATAATGGTGAAGGTATGAAAATCATATTCCTACGAATTGGATATGTGAGGACAAAGGAAAGGCAGATGCACATCAACAAATATCAACTGACAATTGCATGACAGGATATAGAGAGGCTCATGAAAGGTTTGAAAACATGTGGCAAGACACAAAAATAAGGCAGTCAAGGATACAAGGTAAAATGCTTACATGCTCGGTTGCTGGAGAACTTCAGGAGATCACTGATATATGCACAGAAGGCGGAATCTATTCAACTAGTAATGGTGGTTCTGTGGTTTCAGAAAGAAAAAGAGTGACAATTCATATGTATTCAAAGCGGGAAAAAGTTCAGGGTGCCATGTGCAAAAGTTATAAATCTACCAGGATCTCTTGACGAACTTTTCAACATAGCCCGTAAGTATTCTTTGATTCAGATACATCATTAACCACTAAAGCCCAGTATAGGAAGGCTTACCTTCTTCCAAAAGCTAACTTCTCAGAGAAGTTGATGGAGAGGGCTTCAGCTTCTCAGTACAAAGGAGAGTAAGCATCCCGAGAAGTCTTGCCACCTGCAACATGTTTTCGAGAGCTTAGGATTCTCATAGCTTATCACTAGATTATTTTGAATTTGATTTTATACAAGAATCAAAAGGAGTTGTATAATGCTAGACCACAACCAGAATAGAACTTTCTGAGACGAGGTATAAAAAAGGTACTAACACTACCATAGTATTGATTAGCAACACCACTGCCAGCTGATAACTGTCTCACAATAGTATGCTAATGTACTTCCCTGGTAGAGAAACATTTGAAGGTTAAGTAGTCCAAGCTTGACTTATAGTTATTCAACTAAAGCCCAGTAGACAGTGGTGATAAAAAAAAATTATTTATGAAATAGCCCTGCAACTGAAAAAAACTTAACTGAACAATAGTGTCATTTAATAAAGAAATGAGCCCAGCAGGTAATGTGTATGTCCATATGGATAAAGCACCAGGTCCTGGCCCAAGCTACCACAAGAGTATTGCTTTCATTACTGATGCCACATGGGGTTGTATTAGCTCCAAACAGCTAGCACCACAACTTTTTTTGGCATTGGTCGTTTGTAGTTGACACCGTACTGGTTTTATTTTCTGGATTGATCTGTGCCCTGACTTAATTTTGGAGTTTTTCAGTTCCTTTTTGCTGTTCCAGTAAAAATTAAGCAGTAGTTGTACTAGCTATTAGTGAGAAAGCCCCATGAGGCCATGACTAATCCCAGATACCAGTATTGGGTACCGTCTAATTACACAGTGCAATCCTTGTTCTATTGCGGAGTTCCAATGTTATCCTGTAATTTTTCTGCAGGTCAGAAGTTTACCGGTTATTGTCCTACGAAACTGTTCAATCAAGATTTTGCTGAAATTTATGATATTACAGTAATTCGAGATGGTGACCATTTGTTTCTCATGGAGATGTGATTAAGGAAGCTCAATATCATCAACTGTGCAAATAAAAATGCATGATGTGTGTAGTAGGACTTATCTTTGAGATAGGTGCCAGTTTAAAATCTCAGCAAACAAGCACTGAGCAACTTGATGGGATCGTGAAGAAAATGCTGCCCAGGAGATAATTGGAGTTACAGTCTTGAGGTAACTACTAATCTATTTCAGAATGTAAATATTGAACTTTGAGGTGATGAAAAAGTTTTGTGTCTGTTCCGCAGACCAAATGTTGGAAGAGGGTAGGCCTGTGTTGAATACATAATTATAGTGGAATAATATCATTTTCATGGAATAACAAGAACTTGAGTGTTTCGCCAATGATTAGGGTCTAGTAAAAAAAATGTTGACGCGGACTGGAAAGGAGGGCAACTGAATTCATTTCAGTTGGCAGAAATAATAAATATCAGACAATAGAAGAGATAAAAATAATGCCAACATATCATGATAATGCAACTGCACAACAATAAGTAACTCAGAACATGAAGCAGTAAAGCCACATGCATTAAATTTGACAACTGAATTATAATTCAACTTGAGAGCAACAGCACCTATTTAGATAATAATAAAATCCGGTTGAATTATTCAACAAATCAGCACTTGTAAAAACTGCGACTTTGTGTTGTGATAACTGACAAGTGACAACTACTTAAATTTCTTGAACAGATTAAAACATAAATAACTCCAGAAGTTGAAATCCAAAGTCATTAGATATCACAGATTCGCAGCAGCTACTTTAACTTCTCAAGGGGGGAACCAAGTTAACAATTACATCAACGTCAGCTGCAAAACAACTGTTTCATTTAATTGTTTTTTAATCTAATTTTAGGCTAATTAGCGGCTATGGTGAGAGATCATATATAACAATTATTCAACTACTAAAAGCTTTTTTTAGAAAGGAAGTCACACAGATCAAAATAGCTGCTTCAGCTCATCAAACTAATCAATTGAAGCTACAAGCCTGCAACTCAACTCATCAAAGTATCACACTAGTCCATTTAAGGAAAAAGGCTTACAACTCTAACCTGACATGGAAGGAGGCCAAATGCGTTGGAACCAACTAAATGAACTCCAAAGTTCAAATTTTGCCCTGCGCGACATAGCCACTTGAACAGCCCAGCACAAATAAAAACTTATCACAACCACAGAGGTCACACCACGGCATCGGGAAAAAAAAACGAGGTGCGAAGCCATGCGAGTCTCGACCAAACCGATTCGCCGCTGCGGCTCAAGCGCTAAGCCGCTAGGCAACCACCAAGCAGCACGAGACGATCCAAACCTGGCTCTCTCACCGTAATTAATCCCTCCGGGCCTCCAGTTGCGCGTCCGGAGCAACGGAGGCCGGCCATCGCGGCGTCGCGAAACGGATCAACAAACCTTTACGGTTTGGGGGGAGGGAACGTGGAGCACCTTGGGGCGAGAACGGCGGCGGGCGGAGCTTGGCGTCGCGGTAGGCGGCTGGCATCCGCAGCACGCGACGGGTGCGGAAGACGCCGGGAGCCGGGAGGTGCGCGTGCGTGCTCGGAGGCCGGTGGGGTTTCTAGAAGCTTCGTCATGGGGAAGAACGGCCGGTGAGCGGTCGCGGCAATTGCAAATCGAGCAGCCCAAGGCCCAAGCGCATCTGCTCCACCACACCTGCACTCGTAGCAAGTCACTAAACGCTCGTGCAGGCCGTTAGATAGGGAATCAACTGTCCAGATCGAGCGGTGGCCAATTGCTATCACAACCAGTGTACGACCCAATAGCAAAGCTGCACGTCAGCGTGTCATACACTCCTGTTTGTCTAAGCTTAGGCTTTTTGTTTAAACTTAAAGCTAGCCTTTTGGTTTAAACATCTTATAGGGATGTTTGGTATGGTTGTAGTTTTTCTGAAAAGCAGCTTTCGGTTGGACTAAAGGGTTGAACAGCTGAACTGAAGACGTTTGGTGTTTGTCGGTCTGACTTTTAGATAGGTTGGTTGGAGCTTCTGAGTTAAGAAATATCTAAAATGCCCCTAAGGCAAAGGACGGCAATTTACGATATTTGACAGTATTTAACAACAATTAACGATAATTGACCGCAATAAACGATATTTTGATAGCAATTAATGAAGAAGGATGAGGAGGAGGTTGACCGGCGGCGAGGGGGAAGGAGAATGTAACATTCCAATTTTGGACTTGTGTTTCAAATGTAAGAAAATGAGTAGAAATTAAAACTTTTTCTTACATCATGTATTTCTTGTATGTTTCAAACAATTCTTTTGTACAAGAATTATGGAAATACAAAGTCACAAGTCTTTTGATCCAAAACCTTGTCTTCCAAAAACAATCTTATCAAAAAAATTTATCATCTCCTGGAAATATTTTTTCCAAGTTCTAGGGATGGTATGTGACCCCTCTGAAAAATTTCACAATTTTTAGAAATTGTTTGAATATTTTTAGAGGGCAGTCAAACCTGTTTGACTTTCTGTCAAAACCCTAAACCAGAACCTTGCATAATTTTTGGAAAAAAAAATGCACTGCATAAAAACCTATGAAATTTTACACAAGGTTAATATCTAAGTTAACAAGCTCCTGTAAAAATTTCAGAATTTTTGGAGTTGTTTTTCTACCTCAAATAAATCCCCAAAGTCCAGCTCAGTTTAAAACCATAAGTCAAACCAGTTGGGTTCGAGTCAGACTCGGGCTCGAGTCACTTGACTTGGCTTAACCAACTAACTACACCCAGGCTCACTTTAAAACGTGCATTCAATCCCAGCCTTTGGATCTGTATCGCACGGCCCCCGTTCGCGTGGACGTTCGGACCTCGCGACCGCGCCAACTCGTTTGGGCCGTTAGATCAAGATCCAACCGTCTAGATGAATTGGGTTGTTCGGGTCACCCGGTTATCACATTCAATCGTGACCGTCCGTTTTAGATCCAACGCTCACGATCTTTCCCAGTGTCTTAAACCTCAGGAGCTTGAAGCGATCACAGCCGTCCATTTTAAATCCAACCGCCCATAACAGCCCTAGCTTTTCTCTGGTCATCTTCTACCTCGCGACCGTGCGTGAATTGAGGGAGAGGCATGGCCTGGTCTTGTCGTGCTCCCTCGTCAACGTCTCGCTGGTCGGGACAGCGTTGCTTTCGCCCACAATCATGCCTTTTCCTATCCCCCATTATTTCTGCTGGTCCACGGTTGTGTCATGGACCTAGCTCACCCGTGGAGCTCATCCTTGCCCAAACCCTAATTTTCTAACTTTATAAAGCTCCTCAACACCCCTCCTGGTACTCCTTTGCACTACACTTAGCTCTTCTTTGCTTGTGGAGCTCAAAACACCTTGGTGCTCCAGTGGTTCATCTTCAATCCTTCTTGTACCCTTTTGAACTCCTTAACCCTCTATGCATTTCCCTTAACTCAATTTTGGGTTTCATTCAGTGATTTGTCAAATTTGGGGTTTGTTCAAATTCACTTAATTCACCCATTTTCTTCCTCAGCTCCGGTGAGTGTTTCATTTCTCAATTATTTGCTCATGATGCTTCTCCGAGCTATAATAAAGCTTTAGTGATGATCTGTATCACTCATTTTGCTCGAACATCATTTTCACTTTGTCTTCTCCAACTCCTACGGGATTATCTCATTGTCCAAGCTTCTCCGCCATCTTTGAAGCTCATCTTGCTTAAGGTAGCTTCTAATTAGTCCTTAGATGTTGTGGCACACGCTTCCTTGGACAATGTGGAGCTTTTGTGCATTTTCACTTTCGTAGTTTTGGTCACCGTCATTCTTTTTCTAGGCTGGCCGGTTGTGGACCATCGCCGCCGTCAGGTCATCACCATCGAACCGCAAGACTATTGTGAACCCATTTTAGCTTTTAGGTTGCGCCGTCGTGGCGGGAGCACGCGACGAGCCCTCTTTTCGCTCGAGTTTTGCGGACGGAGTCCTCTCTGCCGTTGCCGTTCGGACATCATTAATGGCTAATGATTGTTAATCACTGTTAATGATTAGTTAGCATTAAATCGATGTCGGAAAGAATCGGTTGTGCCACTGACATGTGGGCCCGTAGGCCTAAACCACAGTGATGGAGTCATTAGAACAAAATTTGGGTTCATTAATTACTAATCATTGTTAGCAATTAATGGTTGTCTCAATTAGTCTTTTGTGTCACTGCCATGTGGGCCCTCGTCCACTTAAAACCCCTCGGTGCGAAGTTATTAGGACACCATTAATGCTATTAATTACTAATAATTGGATTCGGTAATTAATGGTTGTCTTAATCTGGCCCTACGTGTCGCTTACATGTGGGCCTCGTGCCATTTAACGCTCTTTGATTGTAGACCGTCGATCTCAAGATCTGCGGCTCAGATCAGAGTGGCCGTTCGGGCCACCCGAACTCCCCATCGCTCGACCGTCCATCTCACGATCTGTGGTCGAGATCGATTGGGCCGATCGGGTCCCCGAACGTCCCAACCCACAGGGACCGTTGGATTTTGATCCAACGGTGGGCTTTTGGTTGACTGTGCACGTGCGTTCTAAACTTCAATCATTGTCTACCGTCGTGTCGCGTCGATCACGGCTGATCGTTAATCGCTCGTCGCCCGAATCGCGACCGCGCGCTGATCTCGACCTCCATCGCTTGATCATCGGTGAGGTTCATTGGCCGTTCGGGCCATGAACGATGCCGATTGATCTCTCGTCCCATTTCGATTAATTCTGTAAGCTTTATTTTTGCAATCAAAAATGCATTAAACTATAAAAATGCATAACTAATTCATTTTAATTCCAAAACAGTTGATTCCAATTTTGTTAATGCTGTTGTTAACTAAACTTTAATATAAAAATAGTTTTAAGCTTAATTCTGCTCCAGAAAAATATGAAAATAGATTTAATTCTGTTAGGGTTATTTTGTGCATTAAAAATTCATTTAAATTTGGAAGATGCATAACTAAATTTCAGAGATCCTTTTTGGCGAATCCAATCATGTTAAATTCTGTTTAGCCAATGTTTAACCTAAAAATACCAGAGGCACCGATTCTGTACCAAAAAATTGTATAGGTTGAATTGACTTGATTAGGTATAAATATTGTCTAGAAATTTATTTAGAATTTGTAAAAGACACAAGTAATTCCCTGTAACCCCAAAATGTACAAACTCAATCTTGTTAATTTCCTCTATTAGCATACTTTATTATGAAATAGGTTTTGATCATAATTTCATTTAAAAGTAACATATGCTAGATTTACAACTTAGAAAAATCATAAGTAAATCATTTTAACTCCTAATTGAGTAAACCCAACTTTGCTGATCTTAGGATGTCATAACTTACCTACCATAAAAATTTCAGACTTTAGATCATTCCAGAAATTTATGCCATGAACAGTACCAGTAATTAATTTAGTTGAATTAACAGGCTGAGAGAAATGGTTTTAACTATAACTTTTTCACAATTAGTCCAAATGACTTGATTGTCGTTTCTAAATTCATTTAAAATCATTCCCATGCTGCTGTATAAATATCATGTGTTTTGGAACACTTTGGCGTTTTTAGTTTCTTTCGGTGTTCGTCGTTTTTATTGGATTTTCCCGTTCTTTCGATAAGTTCCAACGATTGTGTTGAATGCGTGAGTGAACCTCTACAGCAAGAAAGCGATCTACAACAAGGCAAGCAGTGTAACATCATTTGATCATATTGCTCCCATTACTTTTAAAGTCTAATATTTTATTTGCAAAACCTAAGTATGCATGCTTCTTGTGTCAAAATTAATTTTATCGATTAGAGGTAGCTAAGCCTATTGCATTGTTGCCTTAAAATTATTCACCCCTGCCACTACCTTAGGATTATTATCCTCACTGGTGAATTAGAGTCCTGTGAATAATTTAGGGCCTTTTATTTGTCTTTACGATATGATGCTTAGCAATGCTTAGTTACCAGTAGAATTGGGCGGTTATCGACTTAGTCGATGACCTTGATCACACAAAACTTGTTAATACTTATGATCAATACCTTGTGCTTTGTTTATTTGTGAAAACTAAAAATGAAAACAAAATGATTTGGACTTGGGCACAATGGTAAGATGGTGTGCTTTTTGGTGTGACTGGAATGGTGCCCGAGTCAACAAGGACCGAACATCTTGTTACACTAAACCAAGCAATTTTGCGTGCTGACCACACTAGAGGGTATGGGACCTCTCTTGACTAAGTACTTCGGAGGGTGTTAATTAATGAGTTGCGTGGTGGGTTGTATATTTAACTATATGCAACATGGATATGTTTGTGGGGAGGGGAGCACCCGCCGAGGCCGGTGTCTCCTACTCCACGTATGGGTCATTGTGATCCATATTTCGTCGACAGATCACTAAGGGTTAACCCCCATACGTGCGGCTCTTGATTAGCGCAGTCCATTGGAAATGTTTCGTAGGACTTAGCCGTGCCGGCATACCAATGGAAGTGTGCTTAATAGCTTGGCAAAAAGGCGGTCTGAAGTCTGGGTATATTGGTACACCCCTGCAGGGTTTTGAACTATTCGAATAGTCTCGTCCTAGGTTATGGACACGCTTGGCAAAGTCTTTCAAGAGTTAGACTACAACCTTTTAAATTAAAAACTTGACATGGGTGGTACGAATGGGTATTTTGTGCTATTGTTGTGATGGCTATTGGGTTAGTCATCTCCAGGATGTTTTTATGTTATTACTTATTGTATCGCAGTTATTTATGCAAATAAAATTCAGATTGTCAAAATTGCCTTCAAACTATTAGTTATTGCAAATAAAACTTGCTTTGTGCTGAAAATTAACCTTGAGCCTTCTCCTTTGATTAAAGCCTGCATGTAGTAGTAACTATGTTTGTTACCCGTAAGTCTTGCGAGTACAATTTTGTACTCATTTGCTTTGCTTAATTGTTGCAGAGGAAGAAGGTTGATCCCCAAGGGATTGACTTTGGTGAGTTTCGCTCGATATGGACGACTAGCTTGCGGCGGTCGGTTGCCTTGTGGGTTATGTCTAACCGGTCGTATTTTAGTTAAAGCCATCTTATGACACCTTTTGCTTCACGTTATTGATACTTTGATGTCTTTTGGTCATCGGCTCTTTTGTAATAACTTTATATTATGTATGTCTTTTGCTAGACTTGTTATATTGTGATGTACGGAATTGATGTATGATTTTATAACGAGGTGTGTATCTCTGTATTTGGAAGTATACATATCTCGAGGCTTGGTTTATTTGGTTTGTGATGCTAGGGTCAATGGAAGGCCAAGCATTACAAGTCGAATAAATCGGTCTCACAGAGGAGGAGGCCACGAACCGAGGAAGGAGGTCGTCAAAGGGCGGGAGGAGGACCGAGGCGGTGGTCGGGAGGAGAAGGAGGAGGAGAAGGCGCGGGCAGGAGGAGGAGGGCGGTGGCGGGAGAAGGAGGAGGATGAGGAGGTCGGGGCCGTGGCGACGCGGCGAGGCGAGGCCGACAAGGGAGGAGGCATGGCGCACACTGGAGGAGGAGGAAGAGGAAGGGCGGCGGCGTCTACATGGGAGGAGGGACGACAACGGAGCCGGAAGAGGAGGAGGCGGGGCGGGTGGCGGCGCGGAGGAGAGAGAGAGGTGCGGGTGGGCGGGCGGCGGCTAGGGGTTAGGGTT
Source organism: Ampelocalamus luodianensis (assembly GCA_036346255.1). Classification (NCBI taxonomy): domain Eukaryota; kingdom Viridiplantae; phylum Streptophyta; class Magnoliopsida; order Poales; family Poaceae; genus Ampelocalamus; species Ampelocalamus luodianensis. Next base: position 13,275 of record JAYEVH010000048.1, on the reverse strand, counting down.
CGGGCGGCGGGGTCATGGGAGGGGTTTTGTTGAGTAGCAATAGCGGGTAAATAACTCAACTATAGGGGCAATCTCGAAATCAATCCCGCCAAAGCTGTGGAAGCGGCTTCCACTTTCAACTTCCTGTGTTGTAAATGGCTTCTAGCTTTTCCCAAAACCGCTCTTAGGTTTTTCTAAAGAAAGAAAAGTTTAAACCATCCCAAACAAACCTATAAGCACATGTGACGTGGCTTATGGCTTATAGTTGTAGTGATGGTTTCAGTTTTTCCAAAAGTCTCGTGGAAAAGTTACTCATTTGTTTGGGTTTTAACTTTTAACTTTTAAGCTGAAATTTAAGTCCAAAATAAACCGGGCCTCATACTGTTGATGTTGATATATGCATGTTATTTGCACAACAGCACAAGCTTCATGTATGACAAAGCAGTACGAAGAGTGGGAACTTTTACTGTAATCTCCACAAGCACGTAACATTTAAGTTAAGACGAAAAAAATAACGAATACTTATGGCCTATATGGCAATTTGCAGAAGTTTTATATTCTAGGTTTCTAGTCTCGTACTCTCGTCTCCAGTAAAAAATGGGCCGCCACCTGACCGGGAGATTACAGTATTTAATCATGATGAAATATTATGAAAAAAATATGGATGCACTCGTCAGTTCACTATAAAGTTTTAAGGTCAAATTCATTTATGACAAGGGAGTAATAAAAATAAGAAAAATTTGACAAATAATAAATAAACAAGAAAAGGAAAAAAAAGAAAATAGACAAATGTTATTGTTTACAGCAAATTTATCTTTTTTTCTTCTTCTAACGCATTTTAAATTTGAAATTGAAAATTTAAAGGATGCTACAACACTTCATAGACTACACCTTTTTTTAGAAAAAGTTATTATTGATTTGGTACTCAAATCGAAAGTTATTACGATGATTGCACTTGATATGTTGCGCCAATTATTGCTCTTCCCCTCCAATTATTGCACTTGATATGTTCACTGCTACACAAACTATTTACATATTACAAACATTATACTACCATTTGAACTACACAAACTATTTACATACTACAAACAAATACACTACAAAAAAAAAATATCTCATGGATGAAGCTTTCCTCCTCTTTTTCTCTCTCCCTCTTCTCCTTCTCCTTCTCCCTCTCCTCTTCTTCCTCTATTTTCCTTCTCCTCTCTTTCTTTCTTTCTTCTTTCCTGTCGCTCGCCTCGTCCTTCCTATCGCTCGATCGAGTCGGGCGCGCTACGGTTCGACGACTGGAGGCTGATGTCGCCTAACCGTTGGGTGATAGCGTATCGTCCAACGGTTGTGCTACTATATTAATGTTGTCCAACGGTCCAATGATCGCATTAATGTCACTTGGCCATTGTGCGCTTGTCCAACGGTTCGACGATAGGAGGCTATTTTTGTATAAAAAATCGTATGTATAATTTTGTAATTTCAAATAAAAAATAGATTATTAAAAAAAATCCCGATGGACGTTTGGGTGTTACAGTATTTGTTTGGCATTAATGTAACCCCTCACGCTTGTGAGGGGTGGACATAACAAACCCACGCGGCCACGCGAAAGCTTTTCTTTGTTGCGAGAGAGAGAGAGAATACAGTGGGCTCCGCAGCAAAATATGATAAAAAAAATGTTTATGCAGCCACGAAGCAATTAAGTGTTAGTACTCCCTAACCATACTTTTAATGTGCAGGATTTGCACATTAAAATCAGGTGGTTGTGGTGGACCAGTCACATTAACACGCGCGTGACCAACTCGAGTTGAAGCTCTTGCTTCAGAGGTAAGAATTCAAGATAATATTTTCTGCGAATTGCTCAGATTCTTCGTGGTAAGGCTTTGGCCTAATGACCGGCTAAAAGCCAGCAACTGATTCCGCTAACCCAGTCCAAGAATTGAAGACAAACCAACAATCACTATAACTGTTTTGGCCAACACTATATTATTACTCCAATTTCCTTCTGTCGTATAACTCTCGGCAAATTATTGTGCACCCATGTAGGAGGTTTGCATACATGTGTACGCTTGTAAACAGTCTCCGTATGGCCCTACATGCTAGTAAAGATCGCAGCCGGTAAGGATAGATTGGTTAAAAGGAACTAAGATAAATCAGCTAAAGAAACCACTTCTTAGTTGGGATGGTGGAGTCGAGGAAACTCTAGACGCGTGTAGACTGGAACTTAGGTGCTTTTTGGCTGGTCCGAGGCCTGATTGCACGCGGCACATCACGTGATGGGTCGGATTGGCATGAACAATGGACGGAGTGGACCTAAGAATGGCGTCGGCGGCCAAGACGCAAGACGCGCACAAAGACGCCGGTTGAGCGTGTTAGGTCGAGCTAACCTGCGAAAGAGGCCTAGAAGCCCTAGCTGGATCAACTGCCCGCCCAACCAACCCGTCCCCACCTCCGGCTGGCCCAACTTCCTCGCACGGCCTCCCCTCCCAACCTCCCTCTCGATCGACTTCCCGAGTCCCGCCTCCTAACCCAATCCCCACTCCTCTAGCCACCTCCTCACTCTCACTCCTCATGCACCACCATCCCTCCACCTCCTCCGGCCTCCTCTCTCTCCCCTCCTCACGTGTCTTTGGCCGCCGCCTCCCTCCACTCCTCCAGTCGCCTCCCTCCTCCCCTCCCACGCGTCGCCCGCCGTCGCCTCTCCCACACGCCTTCGATGCCGCCTCCTCAGCCTAGCCGCTCTCCTCTGGTCGCCTCCTCTCCTCCTCTTCACCGCTGGGCCTGCGAGGAGGAGGCCATGGCGAGGCAGTGTGCGGATGGCGAGAGGTGGCGTGACTGAGTCTTCGTCTTCCTGGCGGCGGTGGCCATCGTCTTCCTAAACGACACGGTCCTCGTCCTCGTCATGGTTGCCAACTCGCTCAAGGCCAAGCTTGGGCCGACACGGCACAACGGTAGCCCGTCGTGCCCTGGGCCATGTCCGGGCCTCGCTAGAGGCTAGTTGTGCGGCACAACATGATACTGGCGAGGTGGCACGGCATCATACTGTGTCTTTGTCTTGCATTATGGCGCGGCTCGACTCGACTCTAGATATGTGGCAGGACCTAGGAGGCACACTTGGATGTGCGTACGTGTGTCTGCTCTGTAACCTTGAAAAAGAAAATCAGTTTAAATTAGGAAGAGTTGATACCACATTGTAAATAATAAAAGAGACGTGACTAGCGTCCGGAGGTACGATAGGAAGACTCTCTCCACCATCAGATCTGACTTAAAATGATCAATCTCAGTCATCCAATTTGGCACAATAAAAATTGGTGATGCGCAATAATTATTTAATAAACCTGCAACAATTCCTCATCCGATGCAATAACATATATTGTGTTACAACACTACAACGTTCACTCTCAAGACGCAACAAAAATCATATCAATCGCAGTAACGATGATGCACCATCTAGCAAACCCATAACAATAGAAAAAAAATCATGTGCAACAAATCTATAACTCAACTGCAACAAAAAAAATCTTATGCAATAAATCTACAATCCAACTGCAACAAAATTCATCTTGCTACAACATTTGATGAGACATATTGCAACAAAATGAAACATCTCATGCAACAATTTGAGAAAGTTCTTGCAATAAATCCATAAAATGCTTGCAAACAAAGATACGAGGAGAGGACACGACCGGTGCTCGCACAGGCGAAGCACCATGGCATCGGACGATGGCGCTCTCGCATCTATTGCGGGGGGCCCGAGGGTAGTAGCAGAGTCGACGACGCCCACAAGGACATGCGGGATGGTTGCCCTCGACACCGACCTCGTTGGGGTCCTTCGTCATGGTGGGAAAGAGAGAGAGATCTGACGTGTCCGTCTAGTGAGGGATTACAAACATGAGGGATGGAGATGAAGGGAGAGAGAGAGTCTCTATATATTCTTTTTCCTGAAGGCACTTGACCCACTTTGATTTTGTCGTGGCTATAAAATGAGGTGAGCAAATGGGGTTCGGGAAAAAAAAAATCAAAGTAAGGCTACAAAAGTGAAAATTAGTAAGACAAAGCATCGAGTGGGAAAAACACCTAACAGGTCCACGTGTACACTAAACTGCAAAGACAAAGCATAGCAAACGTAAAATGAATTGAGTCTGCATCGGAAGTACGGGTCCTATCATTATCCGAATAAAAAACACTACCAATCGGATACGTTTACGCACAACTGGGCATCTTAATGCCATGCCATATGCAAGTTCCAGTCCTCTTTGAATACGAACGCTTAATATCTGGCGTCTTTCAGATGTGGTACCAGTACCAGAAACACAATGCTAACCAGCGGTATGGTTGCGAATCCAACCAACTCCAATTATCGTACTGTTTGGCGTACAGTTACCCCCGCCATTAAACCCCCGGACGCGCGACCACAGCCTGCACGACACGACTCGTCACGCACAAACAACCCGAACCCCCCGTCGCCCGCAGCAGCGCACGCCGGAGAGACCCCCACCCGCACCGCCCAACGCCCCAACGCTGGGTGCGTCTGCATCGGCGCCACGCCGAAGTCGACGACTCACGCCCAACGCATTCATTAATTAAACCCTCGCCTTAAATCCCCACCCCCAACCGTCCTCCTCCCTCCCCAAACTCGGAATCGATCCTTCACTCCCACCACCACCACCACCACCACCACCAATCCAATCCTGAACCTCCCCTATAAAGCCCGCGCCTCCCCACCTCCCAAATCCCACCACCACGGCATCGAGCATTGCCTTCTCTCCCAACAGATCCGCAAGAAAACCCGGCACGTCCACGCGTCCGCCGAGCCGAGCCGAGCCGAGTCGAATCCATGGGGTCGCAAGCTATCGAGGCGCACAGGGAGGGGGCGGAGGTGTACCGCGGCGCGGCGCTGTGCGCGGAGAAGTCGGTGGAGCTGCTCGCGGAGACGAACATGCCGCTAGGCCGCTGCCGCTGGCGGAGATGGAGGAGGTGGGCTACAACCGCGCCACCGGCTTTCGTGTGGCTGCGGCAGAAGAAGGCCCTCACGCACACGTTCAAGCAGATCGGGAGGCGGGTCTCGTACGCCGCCGAGGTCACCGCCTTCGTCGAGGATCGCCGGATGAAGCGCATGACGGGGGTCAAGACCAAGGAGCTCCTCATCTGGGTCACGCTCTCCGACATGTTCGTCGAGAAGGACGACCACTCCAAGATCACCTTCAAGACGCCCACCGGCCTCGGGAGGACCTACCCCGTCTCCGCCTTTGGCAAGGAGGACGACGCCAACGGCAAGGGCAAGGCCCTGCCGCCGTCGCGCCGGCCAGCGGCAAGGAGGCGACCGCCGTCAACGGTAAGGCCAAGAAGTGAGGAGGCGGCATGGCTGAAGGTTTAAGGTTAACTACTTGCTTAATTGCTACTATACTAGTGTTCTAAATAATGAAGGCTGTACTACTGCTCCGCTCCGGGTGTTTTACCGAGGGTGTTTTATACTCGTGTGCCGCTTAATTTCATGTGTTTTTATCAAACGGGAATCATCAATCGTGTGACTACATCCGCTTAATTTCATGTGTTTTGTGATAGTGTCACGTGGAGTACATGACTACATCCGCTAGATTTTAGGCTTCAAAAGCTTCTCTCAATCCCTCCCCCTTCTCACATGGAGAATAATGTACTGCTCTACTTATCTGTATTAATTCCAGCTGAAGTCACATGTTGCAGGTAAGTTTAGCTGTCAAATAGTTAATACAGAGTACTAGAGACAAATTACGACTAAACAAGACAACTATGATGGACTGTTCGACCCATTTGAACCGGAAGAATTTCCTCTGATTCTTCAGAAACCATTCTCATGCAGTTGAAACAGGCCTTTTTGTTCCACATGAACACATGATCTGCAACGCCAATAGAGGAGGAATTGAGAATACTAGGTGTGAATAATGCACTCTTTGCTTCACCAATGAAGCAATTACTAGATCGGACATGCGTATGCCAGGCAGCGAATTTTAATGGGTTTAAATTACATTTCAATCCGAGTCAAGCAAGACACCTCGCTTCCGAGGACTGTGTGAGCATTGATGTATACTCCCAACGACACTGAAGTTACTTATCGAGGGGGTTTAGACTGATGCCTCATGCGTGCGTTATTTATATGGTGGGGGGAATACTCAAAAGTCTGAAAGCTACTGCAAGAATTGTCGTGGCCTCGTGGGTCACTCTTTCAGGAAGAAGGAAAAAAACAAGAGGAAGAATTCTTACGCGTTTAGGCCTTCATTGCAAAATTGATTATCCAGCCAAGTGAGTAGAACAGGGTAAAGTGTGGCCGACGAGTCATCCAGCTGATACTGCATAACAACTGTAATCAGAAACAACGCAAGAATAAGAATAGAACAATAGATGAACACATGAATATGAGGGGATTTCTGTTTCTTATTCCTTCATCGCGATCGCAGACACGCCGCCCCTTCTATATATAAAAGCTGGCGGGATGATGTGCCCATGCAGACTCTTCTTCATGTTCATGTTTCACAAACTCTAAAAACCCAAGAGAGAAATTTGAAGAAAGAGTACATGATACACGCTTTGTCGTGGCCGCACGAATTGCCTCATTAAAAACCTTTGTAACATCCCAATTTTAGGCTTGTGTTTCAAATGTAAGAAAATGAGTAGCAATTAAAACTTTTTCTTACATCCCGATTTCCTATTGTACTCAAGCAAGTATTGTACAAGAAGTTATGGAAATAATGAGTCACAAGTCTTTGATCCAAATCTTGAACTTTCAAAAACAATCTTGTCAAACCTACGATCATCTCCTGAAATATTTTTCCTAAGTTCTTGGGATGATATGTGACCCTCCAAAAGTTTCACAATTTTTAGATATTGTTTGAATATTTTGGAGGTCAGTCAAACCGATTCAAAATCTGGTCAAACCTTGGACCAAAGCCTTGTTAAATCTTTGGAGGAAAAAAGCATAGCACAAAAGCCTCTGAAAATTTTATGCTGGGTCCTCGTTTGAGCTAGCAAGCCCTGTAAAAATTTCATAATTTTTGGAGTTCAATTGTTGCCTCAAACAATTCTCCAAATGTCGCACTTCTCTAATACCGTAAAAAGTCAAATCTGGTTGAGTCGGACTCGGGCTCGGACCAGAGCCCAACTCAATCGACTTGTCGAGCTGGCGCGCATGACGCAAGACCCGAGCTCGACTCGTCGCGCTGCCGTTCTAGCCATTAGATTTCAATCCACCGCTCACGACTTCCCCACCGATCCGAGGACCTCTTGAGCACCCTCGCTTCGGGTGGTCCAAGCCGCGGATGTCCATCGTGTGGCTCACGACCTACCCACGGCTCCTAGGACCTCCCAGACCTCCTCGCGCGCAAGACCTCCCCACCTCTGAGGATATGGGACGTCCAGACCTCCCCTACTGCTTCTCTTCCTCACGACCTTCCCGGAGGTCCTGTCATCATGGCTTTCCGCACACCCATGCGTGTGTCGAGACAGAGCAGCGGTGGGAGCAAAGGCACTGTCACTTTTTGGTCCTTCCCAACGCCTCTTCTCGCCATGCATTAAATGTGTCAGAGCCTAGCCTAGAAGTCTTCCCTACCTACTCCGCTCTTGTCAAATCAGCAAGTCATGGCGGGGCATGGACTTTGTTCACGCTGGGGCTCGCCCATACCCTTGTCCGACTCTCCCGGCTTTATCTAGCTCAAAGCCCTCCTCAATCTCATTTTCCCACTCTTGGTTGCTGTTTGAGCTCCCTCACTCGTGAGTGTGAGCCTCAGCTCGAGCACCCAAGAGCACCACCTCCCTGCTCCATTGTCACTTTTGAGCTCTCCCCAAGACCTCCGGCCCAGGTGGTTCTTCATTGCCTTTTCACCGTCACCTTGCGCCTTGGTCACCTCGAGTCTCCCTAACTTGTGTTGTTTAACCTTCACAGAGGTTGACAATTTGGGAGCCGCTTGTCGAGGTCGCTCTTCTTCTCCTTCCAAGAACACATCGCCGCGGACTTCATCGACCTTCCAAGTTCATCCACCTCCCCGTCCCCTCTCGCCTCGGTGCCCTCCCTTAGCCTTGCCGTTATTTTCAGAGCTCGTAGTTGTCATTTTAGCCTTCCTAGCCTATCTCCCGCCGCGGCGTTCAAGGTCGCCACACGGCGTCGAGTGTCTCCCAGGTGGGTCATTGCGCTATTGTGAGCCTAGCATGCGTGCTCTTGGTTCCGCGGCGTGGCCTCACGTCGCCGTGGTGAGGTTTTCTCCGCTCGGGCGTTGGCCGTGTGTCGTGCCGGGACAGAGTTGTGATCTAATGATTGGCATTAATGTTGTGCAATGAATGTTCATCTTGTCCGAGATTGCTCTTTAATGCGGCGGCAAGAAACGCGTGCGTCGCTAAGCCCTGGACCTCCTCGTTCATCGCGGCGCCTACCGCCACCCTGTGTTAGGGTCTCAGGCCGTGGAGCGATTCTCAGGTAAACTCTAAGTCCTAGGACCTCTTTGGGTCGATCTTAACCGTTGAGGACCTCCTAGGATTAGATCTCGACAGCTAGATCTTTCCCAGAAGCCCTTAGCGCACTAGACCTCCCCGGTTAGATCCTAACTGCTTAAGACCTCGTGGAACTCCATCTGAGCCGATAGGACCACTCCTCACGCAAAAGACCTCCTCGAGGTCATTTTTTTTTTTGTAAAGCCACCTTACGGACTCTCCACCGAGGTCCTCTTTGCAAAGACCTCCCTTGGTCATTTCGCAAAAACCACCCTAGGCTACCATCGGGGTCCTCTTTGTCAAAAAGCCACCTGGCCTTTTACAAGGAAAACCCCGCTGTACCTCTTTAGCTCCATCCTAGCCGCCCATGACCTCCCGCTTTAGATCCGAAAGCTAGGTTTTATTTGTAAATCTTTAGTCTCAGACCTCCCTCCGCGTTGTTCTGACTGCTCAAGACCTCCTAGGTCTAATCAACTGGCCTGCATCTCTCCCGTAAAACACTATAGCTTAGGACCTCCCTAGAAGATCTTGGTCATCCAAGGCCTCTCAGAAACAATCTCACCATCAAGACCTCCCTCTCGAAGATCTTGACCGCCTAGGACCTCCTCCTTTGGATCGAGAGCGTTAGGACCTCCTCCTCGGTCTAAACCGTTAGATTTAGATCTAACGGACAGACCTCCTCTCTGTGGATTTAGCCGTAGGAGTAGGACCTCTCCTGAGATCTAGACCGTTGGACCTCCTCTCGAGAATCGACCGTCCCGACCTCTTTCCTTGGATTTAAAGCCTTAGGATCTCCCAGTGCCGGACCGCGGATCTCGATCGGACGGTCACGACCTCTGTTAGCGCGTGAGACCTCTTCATGGCGCTGCGGCACGCGCTTGGTCGTGATCGTGGGATCGATCTCAACGATCCGCACTCTCCCGCAGCGGGAAGAGGTTCAGGTACGCTTTGTCGTCGAGAGCTCGTGAGTCACGTATCCTTGATCTAACGACCACGACCTCTCCTTGTCTTCCGCCTCGTTGGACCTCCCGAGAGCTCAAAATTTCCTAAGTCTTTTCTTTGCTTCAAATTTCAAAAGTGCATAACTTTGTCATTTTAACTCCTTTTGAATGATTCCAGTCGTCTTGTAGCTTTGTTATGGTATGAACTTTAACTCGAGAATAAAAATAGGCCCCGTGTTGTAGCAGAAAATGATTTAAATAGCATGAGCTTGTTTAAGGGAAAATGAGGTCTCAGAAATTCATGAAAAATTTGTAAACCACATAACTTCCTCTCTGTAGTTGCAAAGTGAGCAAACTCAACTGGTAAATTTAGCCTATTGACATGCTTTAAATTGATCTAGGCTTTGTCTTTATTCATGTTCCTAAGAAATAATATATGCTAGTTGTAGAACTTAGAAAAATCATAACTAAATCATCTTAACTCCAAATGACCTAAAATTTTATATGGGTTACCACTATACCAGTAGGTAGCTACCATAAAAATTTCAGCTTCAAAACCTTTCTAGAAAATATTTTTGCTACATACTAATTATGGTAGAAAATAAGTTTTTAAGTAATATCTTTTGCATCACAAATCCAAATTAGGTTTTTCCAGTTTCTATGACTAGGTATATTCGTAGTTTACCTTGTGTATAAATTTCATCGTATTTGGATAAGTTTTGCTTGCTCTTTTGTTTAAGTTTGCTCGCTCTTATTGGTTGTTCTTGGTTCTTTTGCCTTCCGCTAGGGTTCGACATTTGCGGTAACCCCGAGAACCACTCCTCCGCAACAAATTGAGCAACAGCAAGCGAGCAAGCAGCTTGATCATGTTAATCCCAGATTTTAAGTATTTATGTTGATTACAAATTCTATGTATGCATTGCTACTTTGTTTTAATAGTTGGCCTAGTAGATGCATTTCCTTAGCAAATGATTATCCTCTACTACCATGAGCCTAGGTTACTTGCTGTGATTTAGAGTTCATGGATGGGCTCTTGTCACTTAGTAGTTGCGAATTAATTGCTTAGCCATGCTTAGCTTCTAGAAATGGGCGGTTATCGACTTGTCGATAACCTTGATCACACAAAACTTATTATGATTTATGATTTCCACCTTGTGCCATGTCTACTTATGAAAACTAAAACTAAAAACAAAATGATTTAGACTTGGGCACAATGGTAAGATGGTGTGATTGTGGGGTGTGATCGAATGGTGCCCGGTCAACAAGGACCGAACATCTTGTTACACTAAACCAAGCATTTTAGCGTGCTAACCACATTAGAGGTATGGACCTCTCTTGACTTAGTACTTTGGCGTGTATTGGCCCGAGTCGCAGGAGTGCGGTGAGGATGGTGTTGGGAGACATTGTAGTGTCCAAAAACTTCACCCGTGATGGGATTTGTTGTCTTTCGCTTGCAATGTAAGCGTGATGGTGTTTCTACCCATACGAGCGACTCGTAGTTGATACACAAGATTGGAAATGTCTCGTAGGACTTAGCGGCCGGCATACCTTCTATAGTGTGCTTGTGGCTTGAAGGCGGCCCGAAGTGTGGGTACATTGGTACACCCTGCCAGGTTAAAACTATTCGAATAGCCTCGCCCTAGGTTATGGACACGCTTGGCAAGGTCTTTCAAGAGTTAGACTACAACCTTTTAAATTAAAACTTGATGGGTGGTACGAATCGGGATTCGTGCTATGTTGTGGTGACTATTGGGTTAGTCACTTCCTGTGGTTACTTGTATGTATCTTTACTTATCATACTTTGATAACAAAATAAATTTGCAAACTTGCTTTAAAAGGTACTACATTATTGCAAATAAAGTTGGCTTCATGCAAAATGAGACATATGACCTCCACCTAAATAAGCTTGCATGTAGTTTATGAATAGGTCCGCTATTCCACACGTCAAGTCTTGCGGGTACAAAGACAATCTTGTACTCGGGCCATATGCTTAATTGTTTTGTTGCAGAGAGGAAGGTGAGCTCAAGGGCCTCACTTTTCTGCGAATGTGTTGTGGTAGCTTGCGGGCGACTAGCTTAGCGGCGATCGGTTGCTGCTTGTGGGTTATGTTGGCTAACCTACGACTTTTGTTCTAGCCATCTTATGGCACTTTTTGCTTCCGCTGTCATTCTTGTATATTGTTCTATTTGGCCTGGCCGGCTCTCTTTGTAATAACTTTACTTTATGTATGTCGTTGTTGAACTTAGTGATGTATGTGTATGGAATTGATGTGTATTTTGTGATGATGTACATATGCTGCAATGCAGGAAGCATATGTCCATCGAGGCTTAGAATGTTTAATTAGTAACGCTAGAACCAATTGGAGGTTAAGTGTTACTAGCTAAATATTCCGGTCCTCACAAAGTTGGTATCGAGCCATACCGACCGTAGAAACCCCTAGCTTGGTCGCCTTTAGGATATTTTGAAAACTTACTTTCAAAAGGTTTGTAAAACTTAAGTAAGTTCTCTAATTTTGCTCCTTACCTATCTTAGCTTGCTCATCTCACCTTGCTCTCACTTAAGTTTGAAAAAGTTGTTCCTCTCCTTTCAAAAATTAGCCTTTATCGATTAACTTGGTTTTGGGAGGAACTCAGAGCTTGAGGAAGAAATTTGGACACTAGCTAGTGGTTAGTAATTAAGGTAGGGCTCGAGAGGTAAATACAACTAAAACTCGTGGGAATAAAAGGGTAAGAAGTGATATGAAGTTAGCTAAATGCCTATACTCTATTAGGTGGTTATACCTTGATTTTTGGACTGCTTTGAGCTGGAAATTAGTTCTGAAATTTTGGGTCTTCTCAAGCGATTACTCGTTCTTCCATACGGGTTAGTCGTTTCGGAAGTGGATTCGTGACTTATGATCTCATGTTCTTTTGTGGTCGTTCGTTGGTCATTTTCACTAAGTTTGGAATTCGTGCTCTTGGGTCTTGAATCGTATCTAACTTATCTTAGTGAATCGGATGGTGGTGGGACTCGAGCGCCGAATCACCGGTAGTCCCGATGAGGAGCTTCCTCCTCCAACCATGGCGGAAGTCCTCATGCAGATCGAACGCAATCGTTCGGAGGACCGCAGGGTGCTGGAGGTCATCGCCAGGAACACCTCCACTCCCTCTGGTGCCTCTGGATCTGGAGGTGGGCACCAGACGCGTGGGGGGCTTGCGGAGTTCCTCCGTACGCAGCCTCCTACCTTCTCCCGGTCCGAGGATCCCTTGACGCACGATCAGCCGCGCTCGATTGAGCGGAAGCTCAACGCTGCTCGCCGTGAGGGAGCGCACTCGCATCCCATCACCGGAGGGCGCGCACTCTCATGGTGGGAGAATTTCTCGCCATGCGACCGCGGGACACGTGGTCTCGTGGGAGGAGTTCCGGCCGCTTTCCGTCGGGCCCATGTCCCCGCCGGCTGATGAAGCTCAAGAAGAAGGAGTTCCTTGCGCTCAAACAGGGCGCAGATTCAGATCGAGTACCTCCACGAAGTTCAACCATCTCGCGAGGTACGCCTCCCGCCGAGGTGGCCACCGATGAGGCCAAGCGTGAGAAGTTCATAGAGGGTTTGTCTCGAGGAGCTTGGGACAAGCTCTCTATTGTGGACTTCCCCGACTTCGGCACCTTGGTGGACAAGGCCATCATCGCCGAGCACAAGGCAGAGCGCTGGGCAGTCCCGCAGCGCAAATGGGAGGCCCACGGCCCGCACAGCCGGCCTCGCTCGCCCCCGTGTTGGACTCCGCACCGCCCCTGCCTTGGCTTCACCACCGCCGAGGCCTTCAAAGACCGCCTCCACGCCCGCAGTCGTGACTCGCCACGTGTGCTCGCGACCGCCAGTTAGGTGTTCCCGCAACCCCGCGCCGACGCCACCGCTTCATCACACAACAAGGGC
>JAYEVH010000347.1:0-82789 GCA_036346255.1 Ampelocalamus luodianensis | reverse complement strand
GCGGCGCGCCGCCGCCCGTGGGGCAAGTTCGCCGCCGAGATCCGCGACTCCAACCGCCACGGCGTCCGCGTCTGGCTGGGCACCTTCGATACCGCCGAGGAGGCCGCGAGGGCGTACGACCGCGCAGCATACTCCATGCGCGGCAGGAACGCCGTCCTCAACTTCCCGACGAAGCACACATCTACCAGCAACAAGGCTCCGGCTCCTCCTCCTCCACGCAGCCGCAGGGACAGCAGGGCAGGCTGGTCTTCGAGTTCGAGTACCTTGACGACGAGGTGCTGCAGGAGATGCTCAGGACCCAAGACGACGACGACGACAGGAACAAATCCCGCAAGAAGTAGCTTCCTTGCCCTTGCGTATGTTGTATATATATGTGCATGCATGCATACATGCATGGTGTATGCATTGCAATTACATGCGATGACGCATGTATATGTACTTGCAGCAGCCAGCAGGTACGTACGTGCTCTGAGGAGGATACTTAATTTGTTAATCTGAGGATCTCATCGACCAGCGTGATTTGCAGACAATAATCAAACTGACTTGCTCAATCTCTCTCAGTGTTAATTCGATCCACTTAGTTAGCGCGAAAGCACGATTAAAATTAGCAGATCCTGGAAGTTGCATGCTAGCTATGGTAAGCCGGCACGACGAATTCGCCGCCGGCCGGCCGAATGGTGGTGCATGCATGCAAGCTTAGTAGAAGAATCGAGAATCTGCTTCGTTTTGGGCTGCAGGTGAGATCGATGCCGCAAGAAACTTCGACGAATTTGCCGCGTACGTGCGTGCATGCATGAAGCGCGCGCGCGCGCGCATTATTTCCATCCATCGGCATCGGCAGAGAAACAATTATTTCTGCCGCAAGCAGAGAGAGAGAGATCACTTGATTTATATATTGTTCTCCGTCCATCGTCAGCGCTTCACAAATTAAATAGTACAGGCAGGCAGGCATACTACGTACGTACGCACGTGTGATCTTAGGTATATTTGTGCGTGCATGTCAATGACCGAAAAACGTTAAAGATGACACTACTAAAAAAAAGTTAATATTGAACGTCTCATCACATACGGTTAACCAAAACCGCCTGTATTACACTATACTATATCACAGACGATTATTTAAACTAACCGTCTGTGATAGTGACATTCGGACCTGGTGTTTGGGTAGCCCGATCGAGATCTAACGGTCCATAATCGTTGCGCGTTTGGATAGTCCGAACGTTTCCGCTTGATCTGGACAGTTGATTTAAAATCGGACGGCTGGGCACGTGAGTACGTTCGGACTGCCGAATGCGTGGCCCGTGTGGATCGTGCGATCTATATCAGACAGTCCTGAATATCTCTAGTTAATCTAAGTCTAATTAGGGTTGACTGAGATTTAAAACTTAACTGTCATTTTGACCCAAGTCTTATAAATAGAAATAAATTTTCAAAAATCTTAAAATAATTCATAGAGCTTCCTGGGAAGGTTTAGTGTTCATAAAAATTATTAAACCTTATTTTTCATGATTTAATTGGTATAGTTTATATTCAAACCTAGAATAGATCATTATGATTTATCACAAGATTAAAACGTGGACTAAGAACCTTCTGCAAAGATGTTGTGGTATCTTCCTATGATCACACGTTTGAAGCGTTTATTCGCGAACCCAAAGCAGGCAAGATTGCTACGTTGGCACTCGGAGGAGCGTAACAAAAATGAAAAACTAAGACACCCTGTTGATTCTGCCTAGTAGAGAAACTTCGATCAGAGCTTCAAAAAGTTCGGTGTGGAACTGAGGAACATAAGGTTAGGGTTGAGTACTGATGGAATGAATCCTTTCGGTAATATGAGTAGACGATATAGCACCTGGCCCGTGAATCTATATATGTACAACCTTCCTCCTTGGTTGTGTATGAAACAGAAGTACATTTTGATGTCACTACATATCCAAGGGCCGAAGCAACCTGAGAACGATATTGATGTGTACCTAGCACCATTACTGGAAGATCTTGTGACACTATGGAACGAAGGGGTACAAGTATGGGATGCGTACAAACGAGAGAACTTCTCTTTACGCGTCATGTTGTTCTGCACCATCAATGATTTTTCTGCCCTTGGTAACCTGTCGGGGTTCAGTACAAAAGGAGCCAAAGCTTGTCCGCACTGCTTAGACGGTACAGAGAGTGTATGGCTGAACAACTCGCGCAAAACAGTGTATATGCGTCACCGTAGGTTCCTCCCCAGGATTCACCCATACCGCAAGATGAAGAAACTATTTGACGGAAAATAAGGAGTATGGTTCAGCTCCAATGTCTTTTAGAGGGACAGAGGTCTATAATATGGTTAAGGATATCGATGTTGTGCTTGGGAAGGGACGTAAATTAAGGACCCGTCAGAACAACATCTGGAAGAAGCGGTCATTTTTTTGGGACTTGCCTTATTGGGAGCACTTAGAAGTTCGTCACTGCATCGACGTCATGCACGTGGAAAAGAATGTATGTGATAGCTTGATTGGTCTCTTACTGAACATTAGTGGCAAAACAAAGGATGGTGTTAACGCATGGCGTGATTTGGTTTATATGAACATAAGGACCGAGTTAGCACCTCAAGAAGGATTGTCGGAGTTGAGAATGTCGTGGATGAGGAAAAGTATAATCAATTCGATGAGTTGCCTCCTTTCGGAGACGACATCAGGCTCAAGGAAGAACCCAGTGGGGAAGCTAGCTATATGCGCGTCGATCATCATGAAAGCCTATATTTTAAATAAGAATTTATTTCATTGTAATTTATTCCATAACATGAGACATGTCAATGTGGAATTGCCATGTGTTAATGTGTTATATATGGACTTGTCATATCTGATTTTGCTGTCAATGTGGACTTCATTGTAATGTGGAATGGTAATATTATGCATATGTACAACCTATTTGTCTCATGTCCTAATATGCCAAATTATGGATTTGTCATCTCTGATTTTGTTGTCAATGTGGACTTCATTGTAATGTGGAATGGTAATATTATGCACATAGACTTGTTAACCTAATATGCCAAATTATGGATTTATCTGAATGTGCTCTTGTATGACCATATCACAGACGGTTCCATTATAGAACCGCTTGTGATATGTGCATATCACAGACGGTTTCATTATAGAACCGTCTGTGAAATGCCTTTATTAGGAGGGAACCGCTAGGTTTTGCGCCCTTACTCGTCACTCACCCTTACTCTCTCCTGTTCACCTCCCCACCTGAGCGCCCCCGCCCTCAACGCCGCCGACTCCAGCGCCTCCTCTGGTCCTCGCGCCGTCGACTCTAGCGCCTCCTCCGGTCCTCCCTCGTGCCGCCGACTCCAGCGCCTCCTCCGGTCCTCACGCTACCGGCTCCAACGCCTCCTTCGGTCCTCCCTCACGCCGCTGACGACTCGGCCTCCTCCACATCAAAGCCACGCTGCTAGGCCTCCTCCTCCACACCGGAGCCACTCCGCTAGGTTTTTTGGGACAACATCATTGTGACGTGCATGGTCTATTTATTCTCTCGATGGTTTGGAGTATCATCATCTCGTGAGTATCTCTGTATTCATTTATTGTGTATCACTTTGAGTGTATATATGTTGTACTAGTTCAATTCTGAAATTGATTTGTTAGTACTGGGAGATATATTGCAAAGTGACTTTTGAGGGATCTGTTCAAACTGCTCTGTGATAATAATTGCCATAAACTGAAATTGGTGTGATAGCATATTCAGATTTTAGCTCTATATGTGTTGCTTACTGTTGTCTTTTACTTCTATTTGATTCAGCTATACCATAATCAGGATTTGATTGCTTTTCATCTTCAAGAGATTTGATTGGTTGAGCTGTTATTGCTTTGACGTTATGTAAGTTGACAGACTTAGAAGTTTCAGTTTGAGAGCTTCGAGGATTTACATTTACATATGTTTATTTGGTCATTTAAATGCTGGTGGATTAATGCTTTAATGTCTTATGATTATGTTGGAATTAATTTTGATTATTTGCTAAAACCGCATTTCTTACAACAGTTCGGTTGATTATGATTTGGTTATTTAGGCTGAAATCTTTAATTTACATGTGGTATATGCTGAGCATTTTATTCATCTTAAATGACTTGGTGAAATTTCATATGTATAGATAGCAAGTAAGCGAGATGGCGTCCACACCATCTTCGCTGCCGTCATCGATGTCGCCGAATGTGTCTGGATCTCCAAGGAAAGTGGTACGTATGCGAGATGGCAGAGGAAAATTGAAAATTCCTGCGGGTCGAATGACCGTCACGGAGGTCAATAACATTGGGATCCTTGTGAGTCCCCCGAAAGCAGCGGTGAGATTCCGGACCATCTACGGGATACTTGGAAGGGAACGGGTCCCCATCACCACACTAAGCTAGGACACTCTGTCTAAAGATCAGAGAGGCGAGCTGTGGATATAAATTTCATAATTGTTCACTTTCCCAGAAGCAGACCAGACACGCGTGCAACGGTAGGCGTTGCTCGCGATGGGAAAGGCGTGAAGGACCTTCAAGAGCACGCTTGTCACGAAGTACGTGAACATGGTTCGGACGCCCTTCACACAGTATAAATTTTTGTCACGGGATATATGGGACGCCATTATGCTCATGAAGACGACAACCGAATTTCAAGAGCAAAGTACGGTGCACAAGGCTCTCCAGACAAGAAACACTCAACCTCACAGACTCGGCACCGCTGGGTACGCGGGTAAAACCGTGCAATGGGCAGCGGAGGACGAGAATGGAACAGGGCCATTTGCTGAGATCACAGACGAGCGCGCTCGACCCTGGTTAAGAGCGGGGGCATCAGCCACGTCTTCGGGTGGATTCTCTTTCACAAACCCGGCAGATCAGGATGTGGCCCAACGTGTGGTAAATATGTCGAACTACCTAGTTGTTAATAAGTCCATAACTTCATAGTATCTATAATAACATCATAACCTCTTACAGCATGAATTGACTTCCACATGTTCCGAAGGCTCCTTCCAAGCAAATAGGGTGAAGAATATACTATCTACGGCCCTGGAAAATAAGGAGCACCTGGGTCACACACGAGGCAAAGGGGTTTACGTAATTTGGAGGGATGGATTCGCAAACGACTACTGAACGTATAGGAGTAGGAAGAGATTCAAGGCCGAGTACGACACAGTGTTGGAACAGGTGCTATCGCAAAATTAAGGAAAGATAGTAAAATTGGAGGACCAAGTGAATCAACTCTACTCTCAACCACGCATAGCCGCCCTATTATTTTGGGGCAGCCCTCCTCAACATAAGATTAGCGCCGCGTCCCACGCAAAATTTTGAACATGACGCCCAATTACCTATCGACAATATCAAGGTAATGTACATCTGCTGAATGCTCCAAAGATAGACCTATAGGATGTCTTAGCTAATTGCGACGCGTGTAGTAGCCGCCACGCCATGCACGCCCAAGTGAGGATGGTTGGACCCTTGTCTATTGAGGTCGGACGGGGTGGCGATCCATACTGTGAAGGGACAAGGCAAAGACGGTGCCCGTGGCGAGGGTTACGCCAGTCAGTGGACATGGTACATGACAATTTTAAGGTCGCTCACTGGAGATTTGCCCGAACGAAGACATTAGAACACTAGAGGATGCTGAGTACAGTTTTATCCAGTGGCCCAAGAAGGATATCGCCCTGAACCCTGCAGTGCCGCCTCAACCTTTGATTCATAAGGCCTCTCCAACAGGACCCTCGATGACTCTGCCTCAACCATCTCAACACGACCATGCTTCTCCAACAGGACCCTCGATGACTCCACCTCAATCTTCGCTTCAGAAGCCCGCCTTATCGGTTCCCGTGGAGAAGACACCGAAGGAACAAGAAAAATGTGTCGTTGTATCGGTTCCCGAGTCGTCTCACAGGAATACGTGTAGCGGCCAAGTCGTTCAGGACAAATCAAAATCGAAGAACATTAAGGCGCCTCCACCTCCCAACCCTAAGAAATACTCCTTCGAAAGTCCGTTGGTGACCACCACAGTACTAGCCTACGCTGGATTAAGTTGTCAGGGTTTGCATGCCTGGTACATGCAGAAGACCAAAGAGAGGGTGCACTGGTGGAATCACCGTTAGATACACGAAGGAGCATTTCCTCCATGAGCAGGCCCCCTTCGTTGTGGGCTTCGATGACTTATTTGACCTATTCAACCTCAAAGCCCTCGATGCCTCACTTCTATGATGCTAAACACTTTAAGTGTGTACAATCAAGTTCTACATTCATGTAATACCGATTAATATAACGACTCATTGCTTATGTATAGATACATGATGAAAAATGTCCGGCAATTGAAAGAACCGGTGGGTTTCCTCGACCCACATGTGGTCTCTGAACAAACCATCTTGGCAGACGCATCCTACGTCGTGAAATACATAATGACAACATTGCTTGCTCTGGACGACAAGAACTACACAATGGTGCCCTACAACCAGAAGTAAGTGCTTAACTACTTGCTATAAAATTTTCATTTGTACTTTATACGCAGCACGAACTTAGGTTTAATGATTATAGCGACATACATGAGTAGGAACCACTGGATCCTTTTAGTTATTATACCAAAGAGGAATAAGGTAATATACCTTGATTCCCTACTCAAGGTAACCCACGACTTCACTCTTGTGCAAGAAATACTAGTCAGGTATGCTCATTTCCTCCATACATAACTCTATTGTAGTCTTCCTTCGTTTGAAATGGCTGAGATTAACTTTTTGGAAACATGTAGGTCGTTCATCGCCTATGTTGCCGAGGGAGGGGCGTACAGGGGATCGAGTGCCACACTGCAACACAGGACGCGATTTTTGGTACGCGCTACAACACAATAATCCTATATCATACTTCGTAATAATGCGTCTCAAACTGACTATACCTATATATGTAATTCTATTTTTGCAGTGTCGTCAGCAAAAATAAGAATATTGTGCATTCTACGTTTGCCATCATATGCAGCAACTCATGAGTGCTAAGTTGAAGGATCCCGAGGTTGGTCAATATCGCAATAATTATTTTCTAATTATAAATTTAAATATATATGCTTACTACTTTACTCTTGCTAGCGACAAGGTTTGAACATACATTTGGATGCACTCGTTATGAGAGAGATCTCGGAGGTTCGAAGGAGGCTATGCAGCTTCATCAAGATGGAGATCATTAACGCCGACGGAGAGTTTCACTACTCCGTCGACACCTGAATGACCTTCATTTTGAGTAGTTGTAATTCAATTGTAGCTCTAGCGATAATACTTGATACATATTGTAAATGATCACTTTGATTCATCTGTGATGTATAATTGTAAGTTGTCAACGATTGATTCATCTGTGATGTATATTTTCTGTCTGCTTGTTTTCAGAGGGTATGGCTAGCAATTCCTCATGCTAGCCGAAAAGCAAAAAAATTTAGTTAGGTATACAGAACTATTACAGACGGTTCTATTTGCTAACCGTCTGTGATATGAAGTATATTAAAGACGGTTCTATTTGATAACCGTCTGGGATATCACGCATATCATAGATGATTCTATTAACTAATCATCTACGATATGTCGTATATCACAGAAGGTTATATTCACTAATCGTCTGTGATATGTAGGCTATCCCAGACGGTTGGTAATATGTCGGCTATCCCAGACGGTTCTATTTACCAATCATCTGGGATATGCCTGATATCACAGACGGTTCTATTTACTAACCGTCGGTGATATCAGACATATTCCAAACGGTTGGTATATAGAACCGTCTGTGATATACATAATATCCCAGATGGATTGTAAATAGAACCGTCTGTGATAGCAGACATATCACAGACGTCTTTTGAGCCGTCTGTGATACGCCTGTTATCACAGACATACAAATACAGACGGTTAGAAAACCATCTGTGATGACGGTTTCGAACCGTCTGGAATGAGGTTTTCTGTAGTAGTGTTAGTATTTGAAAAACGACAGCTAGCACCATGGATCGTTTGGTTAACTTGTTTGCTGGTCGTTCTGGAGAAGAAGAAGTGTTCGATTTAGACTTTGGTTGCTATGTCGTCGTAGCAGCAAGGAAGGTCAACAGTGACCGACCGACAGAGGTTGATCGAGAGAGAGAAAAATTGGCCTGGCCATGATCCTGCCTACCTGCATGGTGACTCAAGTAGTGCATCACTCATCGAGTCACCAACGACCATCTACCACCACCCAAACTGTAACACCCTGGCTATCCAGAAGCCAAAATGTTACCTAAAGACTCTAACATTCATTCATAATCATGAGAATTGAAGCAATACTCCAAGTTATAACGAAAGAAAGATGTATCTCACATAAGGCATAATCGTTCAAATAATAAGAACTTAAGCAGGGCAAGTTCCACAACGGAAAAATAAATATCCATAACCAACCAGGAGGCTTCATCTACATAACACCTCAATTAATACAGTTTAACTCTAATCAAATAGAGAGATTCATCCAAGATCTTTTATTGAAACGGAAATAAGGTGATGAGTGTTTAGTGCATGTCTACTCCCTCCCGCTAGAATCATCATCAATGGCCACCTAAAACAAAACAGCAAACAAGAGTGAGTCCGGGACTCAGCAAGTACAACGATTACAAGAACATATTACAAGTAGGGACATGGCACATAAGAAATATCTGAAAGATAGAACTGTAATGCATGAATGCCATGAACTGAATGGACTGCACTCAAGCTTATACCGGTATAGCAAGTGACACACCCGTCGGTGTTCACCTAAGCCCGTATTTATCGAAATACGGGGATCCAAATACCGTATGAAGAACGTTTCATACGGGTGTCCAAAACTGCCCACATTGGAATGGAGGGACTTCACTTGCCCATTCTGGAATTGATGGGACTTTAGACTCCACTCCCGTGGACGGAACATGAACATGATTGCATGAATAAATTTATGAACAATGGAAGATACCATCTCTACTCATAAGAAAAACATACATAATGAACATGGTCATCATAACATTCCACTCCCGTGGATGGCACATGAACGTTTAAGCTTCTCACACATTAACATAACACTATACCAATCAACAAGCATCCGGGGTTTACAAGCCACACATAAGTCACTGTACTTGCCTTTAGCGTAGCAAAGGCGTTGGAAGGCAACGAAGAAGCCGCTAACCTTGGTGCCTCACCCCTACACCAAAGTTACTCAATAAGAACCAAGTCATCAAGAAACTACTGCATCACACTAACTTATAACCTCAATCCCACCATCTAGATGATACCCGCTTGAATTAACCCACATTCTAGCAGAAAGTCTATACGGACAGCAGCGGAATAAATAGCATAACTTTCGATCTACAACTCGAAAAGGGGTGTTCTCAGGCTTGATTGAAAGGTAATACAATTATCTACAACAACCTAGTTGATGGAACTCTCGAATTCTAAATGTATCAAACTCCCAAGACCAACAAACCCTGTCTGTCCGAACTTCTGGCAATTTTCTGACAGCAGCACGGAAAGTGCCAAAACTAATGACCTGAGACCCCAAACGAGGTGAGCCCAGATCCTACACGAGCTTAACAAATATATCTACAACTTTGTAGTTGACGAGATAACCCAATTCGGCCAAATTAAATTGCTAACTATCAAACGAACAACAGAACAGAATCTGACTAAGCAATTAGAACAGCAGAATTGAAACGGCCATAACTTTTAATCTACAATTCCGAATTGGGCGTTCTTTAACAAAATCAAAAGCTAAGACCAAGGCCTACAATAACCTAGTTGGGTGGAAGCCCTGAATGTTCCATTAACACATCCAAAATTAAAAGACAAAACTGACAGTTTATTCTCGTCAGGATTCTGGACAGCAGGGACGAAAACTACCATAACTTTTGATCCGCATATCGAATTCAGTGTTCTTGGCGCCACCAAAGCTAAGAACAAAACCTACATATCTCTAGGATATGGACAACTCATATTCGGCCTCTAACATCACGAAAAAGTCCACGCAACAAACTGGACAGAACCAATTTCTGCTCGCAGCAATACGTTCTAACCAAATATGAATCAAATCGCCTCTACCACTAATCAAAAGACGAGGGTCGGCATCCGATACCTTTGCAGCAACCAGGAAGTCGCGGAAGATCCTTGGAGAAGATGATCTCCTCCTTCTCACCTCCTTTGCCCCAAGCAAGGTACTGTCCTCCTCAAATCCTTGCACAACCGGCGTGGAGAAGGTCCAAGGCGTGTTGGGAGGCAAACCAGCAGGGACCAGCAACCAGGGAGGATGGGGCGGCTCCTAGAGGCAGGGGCGTGAGGGGAAGAGAGGAGGGTGGAAGGCGCGCGCCAAGAGGGGAAAGGGGCTCGGCAAAAGGGTTAGGAGGGGCGCATGGGCTCGGCCCAAGGGGGTAGACTGGCCGCCACAAGGCTGGATGGCTCGCCGAGGCCCAACCCACTAAATCGCGCCAAAAATCGGGAAGGAATCGCACTTTTCCGATTAAATAAACTCTACCGATTAAAATGATTTAACCCGATTATTGACTTCTCACACTTCCGGAGTATTACATTCTACCCCCCTTAACATGATTCGACCCCGAATCTAAACACACTTAAGCGAAAGAACAACCACGACTGAAAACGAACAACGGTAACCACGTACCCGTTGTGGACAACACCGGTTAAAGCTCACGCACGCGAAACTCGAAGGCAGATCTCACTCGATGGTCAACGGCGCAAACGAAACCTCAACTCTGGATCTCCCGAGTACTCACTCAACACGAGAACATACAAGACGTTACGTACTCCGCGCACGGACTCGAGACAGTCCTGGCGATACGCCAACTAACGAAAACAACCCAATGTACCTTGGGCTAACCTCCCCATTGAAGTCGATCCACACAACATGCACATAGAGCACGGAACTCTTGTTCCACCTCTCAATTGAACTCTTCACTGAAAACAAGGATCACCTCCTTTAACCGGAAACATACAATCGAATTCTTTTTAAGCAAACTCTTTTACCGGCAAAACATATCTGAATAAGAAAGATTCACGTCATAACTAGATGTTACCAACTGGGTATAGTAGAGTAAAATCCAGAAATCAGAATTTCATCACGAAAACTTTTCCACCTTCCTAGTGGCAGTTTGCGAATAAACGTCATGAAAACCAAAGGAGGAATAATTTTAAATGCCCAAATCAAAACTTCCTTTATTCTTCCTGAACCGATAAGAACCACACATACCAAAATCAAGTCAAACTCAACTTACGAAAGACATTGGTCAACAGCACAAGCTCAAGCAAGAATAAAGAAAAATGCGTCACTAATCAAGAAGACATCTTTTTCCTTAGTTTCACTTTTTGGGATAAAATATCTCTCAATCTTTGGAATTCGAATTCATCGCATACCACACGGTCTCAAACCTCTTAATTTAACATCCTCAAGTTTAGGCTTAAACTGAAATACATCATCCACATCTTTGTAGAGAGACTCTATTGATTCCACTGAACACTCTAGACAACTCCTTCAACTGATGACATTAATTTGATAGGAGGCACCAAAGCACCTCAAAACCCATGCAATCTCATCACCCTCAACTTTCAAGAACAACACATCAGAATCCTCAACACACCCGCTCATGAACTACATCAGAAGAGTTCTATCGACAATCATTCCACTGCTCAGAGTACTCCAGTTTTCTATCTCCTCTACACACAAATATTTGGGCGACCAAAAGTCTAACATGAAAATGGAAAGCCCAAATTTAACCTCCGAAACTTCTACAACAAATTTCCCCTTATAACAAATAGTGAAATCATCGGATTAAATCTCTAACATCCCCACAATTCTGACATACTCACTCATTGACATCATCAGGAATCACTCACACAACATCGTAATACTTTTCAATTGTGTTACTCTATAAAATTGATTAAGGTTTCCATACATTTGATAATTCCCAACATTTCAACATGAACCAAAGTTCTGGAACTACACTATACCATAGGTCCTACTTAGTTAAACACTATACAATTTTTTTTTCTTCGAAGCCATACATTCCATCTGAATCGACTTCCCTCCAAGAGGTTCAGGTAAAAAAACCAACTCATCTTCTATTACTCCCCCAATGGCTTGGTAGCAAAATCTCACCCCTACAATCACTTAACCACCACCAAACAATTGACAACTTACGCTTTGAAAACTTTGCAACACAAAATCGTTGATCCTTTCTCAAAAGAAAGAGGCGAATAATGACAAATTTCACCACACAGAAAATGTTACGCTCACAAGTGAGCACGAAACCAAAAGAAATAACTGCAATGAAGATCTGGAAAACGAAAGTCGAGTTCACAAATGAGGGCACACATCCCTCGAAAAGGAATAGCAAACAACCACCAATAAGAAAATGACATTGCGATTGAAACTCGACAACTCTTGAGTGAAAAGAGCAAAAAGTTTATGAACGATTCAAGTTACAAAACTTGACTCAAATTCTCAAATATTCCTACTGCACTCTTCCCTTTAACACTGAAATTAATTCTTTGACTAACATCGCTTAGCTACAACGAACAAGATAAGGTCTTTAGTCCAAATCACAAGGACTAATTAAGAACCAATAAAAATTCTTCAATACGTCATATTTGTTCAGAACAGTTCAGCTACACAAGAAACATGAGATCCAAATAATCTCAACCACCGAACTCGAAACATTTCCAATTACAAGATTTTGCGAAAAGCAAGTAGATTATTCTCCCCTTAAAAGAACCAACATAACTTCTTTGATTGCAACCTCACGTTGCCAACTCAGACTAAAGAGCCTTTAAAATTAAATCACACAAATCTCTTAAGAAGCAACAGGACAATCCAATACCTCAGTTTATTTAAAATAATTTCAGCTACCAGATGATTCATGGGCTCCAAAATATCAGGGAAGCTAAACTTGAAATATTCTCATCTGAACGGTGTTAACTTCAATTCTCACAACAACAATTAGAAAACACTTCGAAAGATCCACGTGAAAGAATGGGTTGAATCTTTCTCAAAATAAGAGGCAATTGGAAACGTTTTTCACCAACTAGAAAATCATTTACCACTGCAAACTAACACAGACCAAGAGGAAAACCAATTAAGCAAAGAACTCATATAACATAAGTGGAGTCCACAGTTGAAAGCATAAGCCTCACAAGAAGAGAATATCGAACCTTAACAGATAAGAACAAATAAGTATTCAAGATCGAAGCACTTGCATCACTGAAGAATCATTATAACTTTGCAACATATCGATACTCGATAAACTTCATTTACCACATAAAGCCTGAACCCCCAAAATATCATGAACACAAAACTTGAAATTTGATCATTTAGAAAATATCACCATGGGTGATCAAATTACTACGAGGATTAACCTCATTCTCACATTTTGACTATTTAATAACATCGACAACAAACACTAGTACCAAGAATCATCAAACTTTATTACTCCATCCTAAAACTTCCCAAAGGGAACACAAACCACAAGGTTGAAACAAATTTATTATAACAAGATTATGCTAAGAAATAACAATATCACAAGGCACGCTATCAAAGCCTACATACGAAATTCATCTACTCAACCTGTGGTGTTGCTCAACGCCTTCTTCAGCGCTCATTAACTATTAATGATTGTACTAACCATGTGTGTACATACGGTACTAATTCCATTTGCAATCACATAACCATATATAAACATAGATTCACATTTCATCTTTGTTCAGAAATCATTTCAAAACATGATTAAAGATTCACTAACATAATTTTCTATAAACAAGGTTTCACGAATCGATACCCCAGCACCAATCTGGTCCTTTATACAAGTTTCAACAATTTTAGCATATCAGGAAATAGATAAATCTAGCTCTTATGTAAGATCTATAGATTCTGAACGGATATAGACAGTCTTTATTTAACATACACCATGTATCAAATACAAGGACATTTCAAATTAATCAATTTCACTTTCATGGATGGTAATTAAGAATAATTGATTTGCACCATGCTAATAACACGACTTGGTAACTCAAATCGTAACAATTTTTTCGTTTAGTTATAACTTCTCATTTTAAGCATGGCAAGTCAACACAAAAGGATTCTAACGCCTTACTTCAGCAAAAGAGAGACTTCAAACCTCAACGCTCGACGTAATCCAAAAGAAACACATAAAGCCAAAGTTTTCCCATGCAAACGAACTTACAGCGGAAAACTCTCACTAACCAAGCTATCAAACGAGTAAATGAGTCATTCTTTTTCAATGAGAAAGAAGGAGCAACCATGAAAACATCAATCTTGCCAATTGACAACGACCACAAGTAGTAAAAGCAACTCAACAATGAAAAGCAATAATTGTTTCAGAGAACCAAGAGGATCTATTGAAAACCATAAACTATCATGAACCACAAACCCAGGAGAAATTCATCAACCACCACAGGACAAGAATTGGCAAATTCAGAAATCAAGAAAGAGAACTTTCTAAAGCAACTCACGCCTAACACCTGAAACTATGGTACTGGGTAACTACTCCTCTAACCACGTCACAATGAATGTTGGTGTAACCCGTGAATCCTGAGTAACAACCACGACCTCCACTTCTTATCATCCGTTAACAACACGCTTCACCAAAATACTCAATTATGAATATATAGGATCATCTCATGACAATCATAGTATTAGTTCATAGATATAGAATATCATAGCAGATCACAGATTAACCACAAGAATGATACTACAGGAACAATTCAAGAACAGTTCAACATGATGAAACACACCACTAGAAATACGAATACGATGGATTACCCAAACCCCACCTACTGTGCACAGTGTGTCATTTTAATAACTTAATTACCACGGACCTAAAGCCCGCTCTGATACCAACTGTAACACCCTGGCTATCCAGAAGCCAAAATGTTACCTAAATACTCTAACATTCATTCATAATCATGAGAATTGAAGCAATACTCCAAGCTATAACGAAAGAAAGATGTATCTCACATAAGGCATAATCGTTCAAATAATAAGAACTTAGCAGGCAAGTTCCACAATGGAAAAATAAATATCCATAACCAACCAGGAGGCTTCATCTACATAACACCTCAATTAATACAGTTTAACTCTAATCAAATAGAGATTCATCCAAGATCTTTTATTGAAACGGAAATAAGGTGATGAGTGTTTAGTGCATGTCTACTCCCTCCCGCTAGAATCATCATCAATGGCCACCTAAAACAAAACAAGAAACAAGAGTGAGTCCGGGACTCAGCAAGTACAACGATTACAAGAACATATTACAAGTAGGGACATAACACATAAGAAATATATGAAAGATAGAACTGTAATGCATGAATGCCATGAACTGAATGGACTGCACTCAAGCTTATACAGGTATAGCAAGTGACACACCCGTCGGTGTTCACCTAAGCCCGTGTTATCGAAATACGGGGATCCAAATACCGTATGAAGAACGTTTCATACGGGTGTCCAAAATCGCCCACATTGGAATGGAGGACTTCACTTGCCCATTCAGGAATTGATGGGACTTTAGACTCCACTCCGTGGACGGAACATGAACATGATTGCATGAATAAATTTATGAACAATGGAAGATACCATCTCTACTCATAAGAAAAACATACATAATGAACATGGTCATCATAACATTCCACTCCCGTGGATGGCACATGAACGTTTAAGCTTCTCACACATTAACATAACACTATACCAATCAACAAGCATCCGGGTTTACAAGCCACACATAAGTCATCAGACTTGCCTTTAGCGTGGCGGTGCGTTGGAAGGCAACGAAGAAGCCGCTAACCTTGGTGCCTCACCCCCTACACCAAAGTTACTCAATAAGAACCAAGTCATCAAGAAACTACTCGCATCACACTAACTTATAACCTCAATCCCACCATCTAGATGATACCCGCCGCTTGAATTAACCCACATTCTAGCAGAAAGTCTATACGGACAGCAGCGGAATAAATAGCATAACTTTCGATCTACAACTCGAAAAGGGGTGTTCTCAGGCTTGATTGAAAGGTAATACAATTATCTACAACAACCTAGTTGATGGAACTCTCGAATTCTAAATGTATCAAACTCCCAAGACCAACAAACCCTGTCTGTCCGAACTTCTGGCAATTTTCTGGACAGCAGCACGGAAAGTGCCAAAACTAATGACCTGAGACCCCAAACGAGGTGAGCCCAGATCCTACACGAGCTTAACAAATATATCTACAACTTTGTAGTTGACGAGATAACCCAATTCGGCCAAATTAAATTGCTAACTATCAAACGAACAACAGAACAGAATCTGACTAAGCAATTAGAACAGCAGAATTGAAACGGCCATAACTTTTAATCTACAATTCCGAATTGGGCGTTCTTTAACAAAATCAAAAGCTAAGACCAAGGCCTACAATAACCTAGTTGGGTGGAAGCCCTGAATGTTCCATTAACACATCCAAAATTAAAAGACAAAACTGACAGTTTATTCTCGTCAGGATTCTGGACAGCAGGGACGAAAACTACCATAACTTTTGATCCGCATATCGGAATTCAGTGTTCTTGGCGGCCACCGAAAGCTAAGAACAAAACCTACATATCTCTAGGATATGGACAACTCATATTCGGCCTCTAACATCACGAAAAAGTCCACGCAACAAACTGGACAGAACCGAATTTCTGCTCGCAGCAATACGTTCTAACCAAATATGAATCAAATCGCCTCTACCACTAATCAAAAGACGAGGGTCGGCATCCGATACCTTTGCAGCAACCAGGAAGTCGGCGGAAGATCCTTGGAGAAGATGATCTCCCTCCTTCTCACCTCCTTTGCCCCAAGCAAGGTACTGTCCTCCTCAAATCCTTGCACAACCGGCAGCGGGAGAAGGTCCGAAGGCAGGTTGGGGAGGCAAACCAGCAGGGACCAGCAACCAGGGAGGATGGGGGCGGCTCCTAGGGCAGGGGCGTGAGGGGGAAGAGAGGAGGGTGGAAGGGCGGCGGCCAAGAGGGGGAAAGGGGGCTCGGCCAAAAGGGTTAGGAGGGGGCGCATGGGCCTAGGCCCAGGGGTGGACTCGGCCGGCCACAAGGCTGGATGGCTTTGGCGGAGGCCCAACCCACTAAATCGCGCCAAAAGCGGGAAGGAATCGCGGCCTTTTCCGATTAAATAAACTCTACCGATTAAAATGATTTAACCCGATTATTGACTTCTCACACTTCCGGAGTATTACACAAACGGAAATAGAAAATCATGTCCATCTTGCTCTGCCCTACGTCCTCCTGCTGCGCTTAATTTGCTTGTGCAACACTGCAGTGCAGCAAAAACAAATTGGATTGATCATCGGCCCATCATCGTATTCTTCACCGCAAGATGTATGTATTTTTAACATGTAATAACTTTCTATGGCACACCAATATTTGTAGTTGACATATGGATGTCGGTGGCACAACCAGCGATTTTGCAAAATTTCTTATATATGTTACTCATTGTCGACATGTCAGTGACACAATCAGGGATTTCGTAAAATTCCAGTGGCATATAAGGAATTAATCCAAAATTCTATAATCTCAACAAAATAGTAACGTAAACAGGAGTAAATCATCGATTCCGTCTATACAAGATTCGACTATTTTCTTAGCCCAAAACAGTTAAATTTTAGTTCATTTACAACTTCATTATACATAAATTACAATAATTTATTTATGTAATTTTTATTCTTGTTCACTGTAACTATTATGAAAGTCTTAATAACTTATACTTTGAGATATTGAGCAAAAACAAAGATAAAGACAAAGACAAAAAAAATTCTATACTAACAAAATACGGTAATGTGGTGAACCCATTATGTTCTGAAAAACATCATAATAAATTCGGACTCATTCATCATATGAGAAGAAGTGCAAATCTCAAAGCATATCGGATGGATGAAAAATCGACTATTTTGATAAAAGAAAATAGTCGAATGTTGTTTAACAAATCTCAAATGAAATTATATACCAACAAAATACGACAATGTGGTGAAGCCATTATGCTTCAAAGAAAAAATCATAATAAATTCAGACCTAATTCATGATATGAGAATAAGTGCAAATCTCAAACCATATCGAATGAATGAAAATTCGACTATTTTGACGAAAGAAAACAGTTGAATGTTGTTTAGCAAAACCGTAAATCATCACACCAAAATAGTACAGGCAGTAGAATGCAACAACTGGAGAAGAGTAATAATGTTTGATTCCCAAACAAACAAATAAACAAAAAATCTCTATGATGGAGTGATAATAGTGCTACTCTCCTGTACGTTATTCACAGGTCACAACTGAGCTGAGCACACCAAGAAATAAATAAAGAGAATAAATAAATAATAATAAAGAGAGGAAGAAGCAAGCATCATCTCCGACTCCGACGATAATCAAGTGGCCGTCAGTAGTCAGATATTGTTGTTGGAACTGAAGCTACAGAATCACACGCCTAAGTACAAGAACCGCAAACACACGTACACGGCAGACTCAATATGGGCCAATTTTCTGTTGTTTCATTTCCAAGAAAACTCAACCACTCAGTTACAAGATAATGTGCTCCTTTAATAGATAAATTAAGAGCATCTACAATAGTTTATTTCTTAGCTTGTTACTAAGAGAAAAGAGAGTATTTAATCTAATAAAAAGAAACAAGTCTTCCAATAGATTGTTTCTTAAACTTATGTCTAAGACTTTAATTACTACAAGTGTGCATAATTCTTAATGATCAATAATACAGTATAACTTTGTGGCCTACATGTTTTGGCTCATTTATCATATCAATAATGAAGTCAGACTGTACAAGTGATCCTGTGGATATTTTGCTTGGAGACAGTGGGACCCACAAAACGCGTTTTTAAGTAATAAGTAAGTCTCCAATAGAGTATTTAGTTATTTCTGGTGTCTTGGTATTAACAATTTGCTAGTTTTTTCATTTAGAAACAACCTTACCTTCTATCCCCATCTTCTCTCCTCCACATCATCTAAATGCTGATGTGGTAACCCCTTGGTAACAAATGACGTGAACTGTTGTAGATGCTCTCACGCCACGATCTAGAACTCACTGATCCATGAGACCATGAGCCCAACTAAGTCAACGCACGTACATGCAGCTTAACACACACACACGTCATGCAAATATGCACTGACTCATACCTAAAAACATGCTCTGACTCCTTCGTATTTGCATGCCACTCATCCACTACTGCATGAAGTTGTCAAGATTAAGTCTAACAATTTCCCCCCTAATATTGACATCACTTACTTCACAAGACGAAGTGTGAGGACCTGAGGTATTTAACTCGTAATACTTAACCTTCCAAATGGTTCTAGTATTACCAATCAAATATCCTAGACCTCGATGGACATATACATCCTAGAATTGCAGTACACATACATCTTTACGAAATCACGCATCATTTTCATACAAGATTACAGTACCAAGTCTAGCAAAAGACATACATAATAGAGTTATTACAAAAGGGGCCGACCGACTAAGTGACACAATAACAGTAGGAACAGCGGAAGCAAAAGGCCATAAGATGGCGATAACAAAAACCAACCGGTTTGCCATTTACCCACACGACAACCGACCGGGCTGCCAAGCTAGTCGTCCAACACGTAGTCCGTCTCACAAAAGCTAACCCCTTCGGGGTCAACATCCTCTGCAACAAATAAGCAATGCAACTGAGTACAAAAATATACTCGCAAGACTTGTGTCGACGATCAAGACGTCAATCTTACGAAAAGAAAAGGAGAGAGTGACGTGGGAAATCTAGGGTAATAATGGGACTGCTCTTTTATTAGTATGAACTGGGTTTTACAGGGTATGCCTCCTAACTAGATGATGAACTACTCCTGTATACACTGAGAACACTGCTTGTTCCTTTACAATGTCAGACTTACAACACAAAACTAAGACTTCTGCTTTAGTCCGATGGCTCCATCCTGTCCCCCTTGCACCGTCCATGCTCCATCTTTAAATAGCCCTTGAAGAGGTGGCAGTTACTTCTAGAGAAGACGTCTGATGTGAAGCGTTGCGCTTGTCGGAGTCAAGTGACGGTTGATAAAGAATCAACCGTTCGGCGGTTATATGTCTACGAGACATATAACCGCATGGTGGTTATTCATCAGTGCTTATGGATAAGAAATGTTGTATGGTATGGAACATGCACGTGTTCCTTTCATCATACGGTAGAGAATATACTTGGAATCAGTTCCAAGTATCAGTCCATACTTTTTACGAGCAGTTCTCCTGGTCGGGAGCTTGGCTTAGACCTTCATCCGACCAGGGTACCCATTATGTAACCTCTGGAATTTCTACGACCAATGAGGTCGTGCACCTCAGGGGTTACGACCATGAAGACGTATGGTCTGTTATGTATTAAAAATAATACATAGAGGTTTTCATCCTCGTCAGCTAGCCCCCGAACTTTAAATGAATAGGTCGTGTGAACACCTTTCTTCCGATGAAGTTGTATCGTGCTGACGCTCACTAAATGCAAAGGCATTTGAAGCGGTTTGTATTCACTTTAAAGTTGAGAACTTGTTTTGGGAATTGAATAGTTTTTGTGTCCGTTGGACGAAAAAGATTTCTGTCCATTGGACTTTTTTTTATTTTGGGTAACTCCTTATTGCAGTTAGAAATTCTGAAGCTTATAAAAACCCCTTTGTAGACTTAGGGTTATTTCACTTCCTGCTTTCCTTCTCCATCTCCCGAGTAAACACTTCCTCCGACCTCCTTTTCTTTCCTCACCCGAAAGAAATCTAACCATGTCGGACCAAATCACCAACTGGTCGGTTTCCGACTTGGGTGAGAAGAAGCTAGAGAGCTTGGAGAAGATTGGGATGCTTCCCAGCAAGGATCTGATTTCTTGGAGATCCGCGGCTGAAGAACATTCCCCGAGTAATGAAGATGGAGAAATCCCAGTTTTTCTTGCATATGTCGAATGCGGATTTAGGCTACCAATTCACTCCTTCCTTCCTAAAGTTTTGGAGTATTATGGAGTTGAATTGGTGAATCTTGCTCCCAATGCTATCGCCAATCTCAGATCTCTGTATTTACCTCTGCGAGCGTACTTGAAATTCTAGCGGATCCGGATCTATTCAGTACTACTACGGGATGACAAAGTCCGAAGACGATTGGGGCGCTTTGGAGAGTGCACCTTGCGCCTCCATGACGGAAAAGCCGATGAGTACATATTTATGTACTCAAAATCTTCGTGGTCGTCGTGGAAGAAGAGCTGGTTCTATATGAAGATCACGAAGAAAGACAACCTTTATTATTCTAGTAAGAAGGCGGTCGAGAATCCGAATTTGCGCTCCTCCACAAAAAAAAGAGGGAAAGATAAAGAGATGGGCCGAAGCAATCAAGCTTCTCAGTGTCAAGAGTCTAACATCCTGGCACGTAGTGAAGGATTTTTTCACACGCCGGATTAGTCCTTTGAAGGCCCAAGCACACCGGATGCCATGATATATTGGTCGTGACGATACGACCAAAGATTCCAAATAGAGTAAGCCATGAATGATTCCGACCAGTTTACCTATATTAGTTGATTATTTTCGTACCCCTAAGTCTTTTTATTTTACCTTTACAGCTTTATCTTCTGATGATATTAGAAGCCGGATCAAAATTATCTGCACCGGAGAACCTGGCGACAAGGCTAGTTTCCCCCGGATCTTAGCGGTTGTTTCCGCTAAAGAGAGGATTGAGAAACTTAAGGTAAGAATATCAACCGTTTTTTTTGTGTCGTACATATTATTTATGATCGGTATACCATAAATCCTCTTTGATGTGTAGTCGGTCGGGTTGAAGATCAATGAGGCACTGAAAGATGTGAGCCGATTGATGATCCGACCACCCCTTCGACCATACAGGATGTCAGCCTTCCAGAGGTAGGTGACCGAACATAAATAATATTTTGAACAAATGATGTTCATCGCCTAACTATCTTTGATGATGTATTTAGGCAGTTGTCGTGCACTTCCGCAAGGTTATCAAGACCCACCGTGCCTCACCGAGGCTCTTGTTTTGGAGGTCGATGAATCTACACCTACTGATCCTGCGATCAGGAATCCTATCCTTGACCAACTGGTCGCGGATATCGCTTCTGATTTCCGATCAGTGGATGTGCAAGATCTAGCCAACCCTACCGGTTTGGAACCGGTGTAATCGGTTGAGAAGAAGAGGAAGGCCAATGCAACGGACTTTACTTCAATGCGTTACAAGGTTAAACTCAAAAAATCGACCAGGTATATATTAAATGAAGAGGTCGTATATATACATACCTTGGATATTTTCGATGTATTAAAACCTTGATCTTCCTTGCCTTCTTCTTTCGTAGATCTTCTGGTATTCCGGTCGTGTCCGACCAGAGCACCCCTCAGGAAAAGGTTCCTAGGGAAGAGGTGGTCGTGGAGGTTCCTGATCAGGATACTCCTCAGGCTAAGACTGCAGATGATGAAGTGATTAAAGAAGCCCCCGAGCAAGTTTTCGTTTTGACATCTGCTCAAGATCCTCTAGTAATCCTTACTCCTTCTCCAGAGGTAGTCATCTCTAGAGACCCTCAACAGGTTCCACCTCCTCCTGAAAATACGTCTCAGGTTAACAAGTTTCCTCCCCCCCCCCCCATTTATTGAGGATAAGGAACTTGACGAGGCCTGGGGAAAGATATCAGACCGTCAAGCTGAGATTGGTCCAGATATGATTTTTGCCGAATATAATGACATGGCAATTCGGGTAAGCGTTCTACGACCATCCTTATAACTCTTTCCTTTGAAGTTTCTTTGAAAACTTGCCAAAGAAAGGGACTTATTTTTGCAGCATATGGTCGAGAAATATGCTGTGGTCGGAGGACTGACCCAGCGAATAAAAACTTTGGAGCAAAAGCACTCCGATCTGAGAAGTAAAAATATTTCTCTTTTAGCTTGACCTCCTAAATTTTATCATCTTGTTTCTCTCTTATAATTTATTCCTCTCTTTCTATCATATTTGATAGATTTAGAGAAAATTAAAGAAGAGGTCGTGGCTAAGGAAGCCATAATAATAAAACTTAGGGAAGAAAATCAAAGTAAAGACCGGTCGATCGAGCATGCAATGACCAGGCAAAAGGAGGTTTTCGACTCTTGTGAGAAGAAAATGAAAGATAACCGGTCGTAGACTTAACCAGTATTCCATAATTCCAATTGTTAAGGTGTGTGTTGACTCTCTCTTTTTTTATCCACCCGTGCAGAAAAAACTGAAACACTTGAACGAGCGGAGAAAACCCTCAAGTTTGAACGTGGCCAAGGGGTTGAACTCGATCGGAGTCTTGAAGACAAAGTCAAGGCTCTGAACAAGATGCTCTTCGACCTAGAGTCGGGAACGCAACTGCCCATTCTAAGAGATCCTTCGGAGAGAATCAATTTTCTTGGCCACCAACTTGAAGATCTCAAGGAGGTAATAACACTCTTTCGAGAGAACCATGCTAAGACAATGAAGGAAGCTATCGCGAATGGAGTTAGTGTTGCCTTAGCAAAATTGAAGGCTTCCGACCCATCTGTTAGTCTTAGAGCTGTTGAGGAAGACTTCGACTGCTCCGAAGATGAAGCAACAAAACTTCTCGAGGAAGTGAGACCTTTCGGAGAGAAAGTTGCTGAGGAAATGGAAGTCGGATCTCCATCACGCAGCAACCAGTCTGGCGGTTCTAACAAGTAGATAAACGTAAAATTCAAAACTTTTATAAATGAAACTTACCTTTTATCATCCATGAAGTCCTTGCTTTGTTTTATCAATGTTATTAAATACTCATATATCTTCTAGCCCTCGACTGCTTATATTAGTAGATGAGCTTTAGACCAAGAAGTTGAGTAATAACAATGACCATGGTAGAAGTGCTGATAATGTTTATGACAGTGATCCAGTGAATACTAGGAAATCATGTGGTCGGAACCGGTTGATGATTTTGACTAGTCTAGATCTTGTCCATTATTGAATCACTATGAGATACCACTTGTAGTCTGAAGATATAACAAAGACTGGTTTTGATGATAAGAAGATATGCATTAAGAATGTATGCAAAAAAGAGAAGGAAAAGATAAGTACCTTTGTTTATAAATTATTCGAATCTGGTCGTAACGAATCCCAAGAATTGAAGATTTATAAAATATCTCGCGAAACGTGTTCATGCTCAAATCCGACTGGCAGCGAGGATCGTAGGAAAAAGGACCATCACTAGGAAGCTCCTTCCTGTGGACAGGACCACGTGCAGAGAGGAGAGACTTCGACCAGGTGGCTTTCCGTGTCCCGACCAGTAGCCAAACTCGAGTAGAAAAGAATGTGGAAATAAAATAGTAATCTTCGAATTCGAGAAATAACGAAATCATATAAATTGTCTGAGTTTGTACTCCTTATACTTGTGTGTTTCTTTAAGAAAAGAGTATTTGGTTGTGCGTGTGTATCATTGAAGCAATGATCACGACTAAAACCAGTGTGGTATGTGACATTTAAGTCAACACCCATGAGTAATGGAGATCCCTTCGAAAGGAATATCGGAGAGAATGAGTGTCTTCTCCGACCAACCAGCAACAATAAAGGCATATGACCAGATGCGACGAATAATAAGTATAAACAATCATACTTATCGTTGAAAAAAGGAAATGCATCTTTATTGAAATATGAAATGAAATAAATACAAAAAATTATACAAAGAACTTACACAATTGATCAATATTCCAAGAATTAGACAAAACTTGCCCATCCGACATAGCTAATCGTGCAGATCACGGTGGGTGACTTCACCACGATGTATGGACCTTCCCATTTAGGTGAAAGTTTGTTGCGACCGCTTGGTTGTGAATTTTCTAAGAACGGATCACCTACGCCTAGGTCGCGAGGTTGCACCTTACGACTGTGGTACCGACGCATGGCTTGCTGGTAGATTGTTGATCGTAGCAAAGCTTGATTTCGTCGTTCTTTAAGGAAGTTGATGTCGTCAAGTCGTCGTTCACACTAATCACTTTCGGAAAAGCAATCAGTTCGAGCAAAACCAATTTTGAGTTCTAGAGGAAGCGTGGCTTCAGCTCAGTAAACCATAAAGAATGGTGTTTCACCGGTCGCATGACTAGTTGTGGTACGAACGACCCATAATACAGAAGGAAGTTCTTGAACCCAAGCCCCTGACCGTTGAATTAACTGGTCGAAAAACTCGTCGTTTGATTCCTTGCATTATGATACCATTGGCTTGCTCAACTGCTCTATTGCTCTGCGGATGAGCAACAGAAGCGAAATGTATTTTGATACCTCGCTTCTCACAGAATTCGTGAAAATTACTACTTGAGAACTGAGTACCGTTATCCGTGATTATACGACTGGGCACACTAAATCGTGTAATCACGCTTTTTGTGAGAAACTTCTTAGCAGCCTCAGTTGAAATTTTTACAACCGGCTCAGCTTCGATCCATTTAGAGAACGTGTCGATCATGACGAAAAGGAACTCAAAGCCCCCGGGTGCTCTTGGGAAAGGTCCCAGAATGTCTAGTCCCCAGGTTGCGAAAGGCCAAGAAAGAGGAATTGTTCGTAAAGCTTGGGACGGTTGATGTACTTATCGGCTATGAAACTGACATTGTACGCACTTCGTCACGAGCTCTTTTGCATCATGAAGGCGATTGGCGATGGTATCCTTGCCTAAAGGCTTTACCAACCAACGTTCTGTAGGAATGATGTGCTCCACAGACTCCTCCATGAATTTCGGTTAGCAATTTAATGCCATCCGAGCGAGATATGCATCTCATCAACACTCCGTGAGATCCTCGTTTGTACAAGGTACGTTCAATTAGAGTGTATGATTTGACTTTTCGTGCTATACGATCGGCCTCTACATCATCTTCTGGAATTAGGTCATGCTGAAGATAATTGTTGATCGATGTCATCCAATCTCTACCGTGATCGTGATGGCGCCAACCATCATCGACTTGTGGAGCATCCATGTTTGCAGAATCAAGGTGTGCAACCACCTTGCGAACATCTATGTCCTCGGAAGGCTCGACTACCGAGGGTGAATCGAGTTTCTCGATAAAAACTCTGGGCGGGACTGATGTCCTTGTAGAAGCCATCCGGGCCAACTAGTCTGCCAGAAAGTTTTCCTTTCTAGGAATGTGTTGGATCTGAAAACCGAAGAAATGCTTTTCAAGTTTTCGTACTTTCGCCAGATATGATGACATCTTGGTACTAGAGCATTGATACTCTTTCCCTACTTGATTCGCTACTAGTTGATAATCGCCTTTCACTAGCAATCTGCGAATCCCGAACGAACGAGCTTCTCGAAGTTCTGCCAGTAAACCTTTGTATTCTGCCACATTGTTAGTAGCAGGAAAGTTTAACTGAATGGCGTACTTTATTTG
Source organism: Ampelocalamus luodianensis (assembly GCA_036346255.1). NCBI lineage: Eukaryota > Viridiplantae > Streptophyta > Magnoliopsida > Poales > Poaceae > Ampelocalamus > Ampelocalamus luodianensis. The sequence goes on along the minus strand of JAYEVH010000347.1, from coordinate 56,381 downwards.
TTCGCCAGTAGGGGAAATCAAGACGACCCCAGCACCCAAGCCGTGTAGCATCAAGGAACCGTCGAAGTACATTGTCCACCCATCGTGGTGTTCGTATTCGGGCCCTTGGGTGGGTTCAGGGTTTGTCCATTCGGCAATGAACTCTGCTATTACCTGGGACTTGATTGTTGTTCGTGGGATGAAATGGAGGTCAAACACCCCAAGCTCAACCGCCCATTTTGCTATTCGTCCTGACGACTCCCTGTTTCCTAGGACTTGACCAAGAGGATATCCAGTTGGTACGACCACTTTGTGGGCCTGAAAATAATGCATTAGTTTCCTTGAAGTCATAAGGAGACCATAGAGCAGCTTTTGTACCTGCGGATACCTTTCTTTTGGTCCATGTAAGACTTCGCTTACGTAATATATCGGCCGTTGAACACGGTCTCGTTCTACGACCAGTACACCACTAACCGTTTGTGGCGTTGCAGCCACGTAAATTAGCAATGTCTCTCCCAATCTTGGAGAACTAAGATTGGGGGACTCGTAAGGTACCATTTTAGTTCTTCGAAGGTGCTGCTTGCCTGTTTAGTCCATTCGAAACTTCCACGTTTCCGGGGAAGCTTAAATAATGGTAGTCCTTTTTCGCCTAACCGTGCTATGAAACGACTTAGTGCTGCCATACAACCGGTTAGTTTATGAACTTCCTTCTTTGTGGTCGAAGCGCATATCTGATCGATGGCGGCGATTTTTGCTAGGTTTGCTTCGATGCCCTTAACCGAAACTAGGAATCCGAGAAGCTTTCCCGACGAAACTCCGAATACGCATTTCTCTGGATTTAACTTAAGGTTATGACGTCTTAAGTTATTGAAAGTCTCATGTAGATCTAGAATATGATCGCCGGCGTCGATGCTCTTTACGACCAGATCATCGACGTAGGCTTCAAGATTCCGACCTATCTGTGGACTAAAGGTCTTTTGCATCAACCTTTGGAATGTTGCACCAGCATTTTTGAGACCAAATGGCATCTTTATATAACAGTAAGTACCATATGGAGTGATGAAGGAAGTTTTCTCTTCATCTTCTTTACTCATATTAATCTGGTGGTACCCTGAGTAAGCATCTAAAAAATTTAATAACTCACACCCGGAAGTAGAGTCTACAAGTTGATCGATGCGAGGAAGGGGAAAGTCATCATTTGGACAAGCTTTATTACGATCTGTAAAATCAATACACATTCGCCATTTCCCATTGGTTTTTCTAACCATTACAGGATTGACGAGCCATTCTAGGTGGTCAACCTCACGAATAAACCCAGCTTTGAGAAGCTTATCAATCTCCGACTGGATCGCTTCATTCCGATCAGATGCGAAACGCCTTAGCTTTTGCTTGACCGGTTTTTTATTAGGCTGCAAAGCTAGCCTATGATCGATCACCTCCCTGGGGACTCCGGGCATATCGGACGCCTGCCAGGCTGTAGGATCAAGGATAACCGACTAGAGGGGGTGAATAGGCGGTTTCTAAATTTAATCGACCAAATTAAACTTAGAGCTAAATAGTTGTAGCAAATACTTCCTCACACAAAATAAGAATGAGCTATCAAGCAACTTTCTACAATAAAGAGCTAAAGTCAACACTAGATATAATTCTAGCTAAGAAATTTAACACAAGATAAATGCTTGAATTATAAGTGTGGAATAAGAAAAGACAAGAAATAACCACAAGAGAGACAATGAAGGTTTTTCCCGTGGTATCGAAGACTTGCCGGTGTTCACTAGTCCACGTTGAGGGAGCTTGAACAAATCAAGCCGGCTCCACGAATTAAGTCTTTCGTCGATCACTATTGGTTGTTCTTCCTCCGCTCCGGAGATGGTGAACACCAAACCACTCACAATCTCGGCACCGGGCCTCTTCACAATCTTCTTGAAGAGATCACCGTACAATCACCGCCAAGCCGTCTAGGAGTTCGGCAAAACTCCAAGAGTAACAAATCAATGACCTTCGCTTGACGACACTCAAGTGCAAGAGGATCAACTAGAATGATGAATGCACTTGAATGAGCCTCAACAACCTTTCAAAGAGTGCACAAGAGAATTTGAGGAGTTGAATGAATGCACAAGGCTCAAAGGGTGTTAAATGAGGTCTAGCACCTGTCCTTGAGCAGGTGAGGGTGTATTTATACCCCCCAACAACAATTATAACCGTTGGAAAGGAAAAACCCACTTTTCAGCCATATGCGGTACTACCGCCATGTACCGAGCGGTACTACCGCACTCCTTCAACTACCTCTGTAACGGCTATAACAGTGGCATTTAATGTTCTCACATAGCCGTTTTAACTCGCACTGCGGTACTACCGCCAACTAAGTAGTGGTACTACCGCTTCCAAGTCGGAATTACCGGCATGCGGTAGTTCCGCTCAAGAACTGCGATACTACCGTAGTCCGGTCACACCGAACGAACACTTGCGGTACTACCGCATAGAGGGTTTGGCACCGAGTTCAGAAAAAGTCTCTCTGAAAAAAACATACCGCCAAGTAACAATCGGAACAACTGGGGTGCGGTAGTACCGCACTACGAGCCCGGTCGTACCGTTGAGCGGTAGTACCGCATAACCAACGCCGGTACTACCGATTATCCTGACAAGGCAGACTTGGCAAATTAAAAAGAAATTCATATGCATGCATGATCCTAAATTGATCCATAAAGCACAAGAACATGCTATCAAACTACTAGACATGATCCCTCTTAATAGTACGGCATTTAATCCTATAATCCGGTCTTCCAAATATTTCTCCTAAGACCGGTAAAAAGGAAAAGATTCGAAACCACTTGTACCTCATCCTTGAACTATATTTGATCTTCATAAGTCCTTTAGCATGCATCTTCAAGATCATATTCACCAATGAGACTAAACCTTGTAAATATTCAACAAACCAATAAGTCTCATATTCACATATTATCATTAATATTCAAAACCAATTTTTAGGGGCCTAGATGCTTTTCAATCTCCCCCTTTTTGGTAATTGATGACAACCTAGTTAATATGTGGGAAGAAATATTTTGAATATACTCCTAGTTGTGAAACAAGTGTATATTCTTTTGATAACTTAACAACATAATTCATGTGAAGAGATTGAAGAGAATTATATTCTTGTTAAGCCAGAACAAAGAAAGCTCCCCCTAAATATGTGCATATAATTGATAGAACATTTTTTAGAGCATATGTAGAGAATTTTGACAAATGTTTGCATAGCTTCTTTAGCTTGTTGGTACTGAGGAAAAAAATTGCAATGATAAGGAATTATCATAATTAGGATTGCAATAACGAGATAATAAACTTGACAAATAACCACAACCAACAAGTCTTAGCAAAGTTTAACATGATAAACAAGAGGGAACTATTACAAGCATAAACAAGCAAACAACTGATAAACATTATGTATATCAAAAGACTATCTCCCTAGCTTATGTATATCAAAATACTATCTCCCTAGCTCCCCCTAGAACTTTCTTCCCTTCTACTAATCGACTTCTCCCCCTTTGGCATCAAAGAACCAAAAACATCAAGCAGCTGGATCCTGAGGAGGAAGGGTCGAGGGATCCTGAGGAGCTGGGGCCTGAGGAGGTGGAATTGGTGCAGAAGTGGACGCCCCTGCTGAGATATTGGTACGGCGACGAGTGAAGCGCTGAGGAGTTGATAGGAGTTGTTCCATAGAGTCAACTGTCTCTGTCAGAACAACTAGCCTATTTTGAGTCTCAATCTGAAATTCCTTCTGTTCTGTCCTCATCTCCTGCTGGGTAACCTTAAGCTGTAAGAGATTGTTCAGGATCAAGGTCTGATTTTTTAGAATCTGAGCCAAGGTGACTTGACCTTGAGCAACATCTACAGATGCTTCCTCTGGAGCAATCTCTTCTTGTTGTACTTGTTGTCCCTGAAAGCGAATGGGAGGATTTTCTCTAGGCTTGTAAGCCTTATGAGGTGATTCCAAACCTCCCTGATACTCAATCTTGCTCAGAATCAAGGTCATGATATAAGGTGCATGATAGATTCTTTTGACTCTGTCATTCTTTGAAGAAACAATGCCCCTGATGATGACATCAACCACATCAAATTTTCTTCCATGTGTAATATTGTCAATTATGTTCCACACATGTCCTCGTACAGTATCAAAATTACCACTCTTGGGAAGGAAGGTATGATTAATAATTCTATTAATCAAGCTAGGGATGGGTAGCAAACCATGGATCTTCCCTGGTGTGTACCTGACATTCTGATCATAATAATCTGTCCAGGCAGGAACCAGCAGGGCAGGTCTGTTAAACAACTTCTCCCAACTTCCAGAGTGTGTTCTCAGTACACGCTCAAAATCAGCCTTAGTGCATTCCACATAACGTGTAACTGTCATCCACTTCATCTTCTTGAAATCAGGAGAGACATATAAAGTGGCATAAAACTGTCTGATGATCTCCTCATCATAGTCATTTTTTAGAGCAACCAGATCATGAAGACCAACTTGCTGAAAAAGCCGATACACACCATGATATTTTTCTAGAGAATTTATGTGCTGCCACTTTATCCACTTATGATCTGCAAACTTCCTGTGATGACCATATACTTGCTCATAGACTTGCTCCTGAAACTTGGTGTGAAATCTAGGATTGATGGAGTTTGAGGGCAGAAGATATTGATCCTTATGTCGCAGAATGGCATAATCATCAGCTGATATGAGCCTTAGATCAATTTCAAGTTCTTCTGGCTCTCCCATCTCTTCATCAGACTGTACCTGGACTTCTTCTTCTGTGTCGGACTCAGATCCAGAGCCTGACCCATGCTGTGATGACCTTTCCTCACTCTCAGAGTCATCTGTTGTAGGTCCTTTGCCCTTGCATGAGGAATCTTCAATAGGGTCGGCAGGAGCTTGAGAAGAGGATTGACCTCTAGGAGTACCGGCCGTCTTGCGAGTTCTATACCTTGTCCTTGGCATCTTTACAGATAGAGGATAAGTTACAAGGAGTTCAAAAGATCAAGCAATCTAGAGTCAGTTTGCATGGAATGATTTGATGTTCAGTCAGTAAAATCGGTTGTACTGTAGTTCTTCAGCCGGTAGTACCGTGATGCGATAGTACCGCCATTATCTGGCTGGTATGACCGTGTCACGGTAGTTCCGCGTTTATGAACATGGTAGTACAGCTTTCACAGACTGGTTCTAGGGCAATGCGATCTATTTCAATATTTTGTCATTTCTTATGGATTGAATTCATGTGTTAGATGCGCAAGCATCATGAGACATTAATGTTTCGATTTTGCCCAAAAACAACCAATCAAATCGTCCACATTCTAAACTAACCCTAAACTGACCTAGGATTCCAAGAACTCGGGTAAAAACGGATTTGAAAGAAATTTACCTCGAGGAAGAGGGAGTGGAATCCTTAGAGAAGCAGGGATTTGAAGATCAACCGAAGTTTTGGAGGGATTGAGCCGAAAAGGTTTTCGGGTGAGTGAGAGAGAGAGAGAGAAACAGAGCGAGCAAAAAGAAAAGCGACTCGGGTGGAAGAGTAACCGCAGAGAGTTATCTTCCTCTCAAAAACCGACGCGGTAGTTCCGCCCATTAGCCACCGGTAATACCGCACGACAGTCGTACCGTGATTATAGTGCCGGTAGTACCGCACTGCGGTCATACCGAACATAACCCGTCGGTAGTTCCGATTATCCTCGAACTTCATAAAGTAGTTCTGGATTTACTTTGGACATGAATAATTGCAAATGATCCTTAGTTTTGATATCAAATAAGAGTCATTAAGGATCATTATGCATAGAATAGAATATAGTTTATAGGAACATAGAATTTTTATGAACAAGGTTATCTTTAATAAATTTTGAAAATATTTTATATAAAGAAAACTTTCAAATAACACTAAACTAAACCAAAATGCATGAGGCAATATTTCAACCAGTATTTGAATAGTCTATGGCATTTAATTCATTCCTCAATTTGCAAAAACGGCATTCATCTAATGGCTTAGTGAAAATGTCTGCTAATTGATCTTCGGTTCGGATGTGGCTAATTTCAATGTCTCCCTTGCCCACATGATCTCTCAAGAAATGGTGGCGAATGTCAATATGCTTGGTTCTTGAGTGTTGGATAGGATTATTTGCTATTTTCACCGCACTATCATTATCACACAAAAGAGGCATTTTATCAATTTTAATTCCATAATCCATCAAAGTTTGCCTCATCCATAGCAATTGAGCACAACAACTTCCCGCGGAAACATATTCGGCTTCGGCGGTGGATAAAGCTACGGAATTTTGTTTCTTGGATGACCATGATACTAGGGATCTTCCTAAGAATTGACAACTACCCGAGGTGCTTTTTCTATCCACTTTGCAACCCGCATAATCGGAATCTAAATATCCAATCAAGTCAAACTTAGCACCTTTAGGAAACCATAGGCCAATGCTAGAGGAATGTTTTAAATATCTTAGTATTCTTTTTACGACCATCAAGTGACACTCTTTTGGAGAAGTTTGAAAACGTGCACACATGCAAACGCTTAACATAATATCGGGCCTAGATGCGGTAAGATAAAGCAAGCTACCAATCATAGACCTATAAAACTTTAAATCTACTGTTTTACCTCCCTCATTTAGGTCGAGATGACCGTTGGTGGCCATGGGAGTCTTGATAGGTTTTACATCCTCCATCCCAAATCTCTTGATCAAGTCCTTTGCATACTTTGTTTGGCTTACGAAAGTTCCATCTTTGAGTTGCTTGATTTGAAGTCCAAGAAAATAGCTAAGTTCTCCGATCATGGACATTTCAAATTCCCTAGACATCATATCACCAAATTATTTGCAAAAGTCTTGATTAGTAGAACCAAATATGATATCATCAACATAAATTTGACATACAAACAAATCATTATCTAATACTTTAGTGAATAAGGTTGAGTCAATTTTCGCAATTTTAAATCTATTTGAAACTAGAAAATCTTTGAGGCGTTCATACCATGCTCTAGGAGTTTGTTTAAGACCATAGAGCGCCTTGGAGAGTTTATAGACATATTTTGGATTCTTAGGATCTTCAAAACCGGGAGGTTGTTCAACAAAGACAAGTTCGGATATTTCTCCATTTAGGAAGGCACTTTTAACATCCATTTGAAATAATTTAATATCAAAGCATGATGCAAAAGCAAGTAATATCCTAATAGATTCAAGCCTTGCTACAGGAGCAAAAGTTTCACCAAAATCCAAACCTTCGACTTGTGAAAAACCTTGTGCGACCAATCTTGCTTTGTTTCTTAAAACCATACCATTCTCATCTTGCTTGTTTCTAAACACCCATTTTGTACCAATGATGTTGTGTTTTTTGGGTAGATCCACCAATGTCCAAACTTTGTTTCGGGTGAAGTTATTGAGTTCTTCATGCATGAAATTCACCCAATCGGGATCATCAAGTGCTTCATCTATATGTTTTGGCTCAAGAGAAGAGACAAAAGAATAATGTTCACAAAATGAATCGACACGAGATCGAGTTTGAACACCCTTACTTACATCACCCAATATTTGATCTATTGGATGATCTTTTGAAATTGCATTGTGGATTCTTGGTGGTAGATTGGATGGTTGATCATCTTCCTTATTGTCCTCTTTATTTAGTTGCATTTGGCTTGTGGAAGAGGTAGGAGGCTCAACTTGAGTAGAAGATGACGGATTATCTTCGGGCTTGATATCACCTATTTGCATAAATTTCATTGCTTTCCTTAAGGCTTCATGACCTACATCATCCAAATTCTCATGCTCTTCTCGAGAGCCATTAGTTTCATCAAATTGAACATCGTGTCTTTCTTCAACTGAGCCGGAGTTTGTGTTAAAGACACGATAAGCCTTTCTATTTGAAGAGTAACCGAGTAAGAAACCAACATCGCAATGACTATCAAATTTTGAAAGACGAACACATTTCTTCAAAATATAACACTTGCAACCAAAAACTCGAAAATAAGAGATGTTCGGTTTTCTTCCTACAAGTAACTCATAAGAAGCCTTTTTCAAAAGACGATGCAAATAAAACCGATTTATGGCATGACACGCGATGTTTATTGCTTCCGCCCAAAAACTATCGGAAGTATTATACTCATCAAGCATTGTCCTAGCCATTTCAATTAATGTTCAATTTTTTCTTTCTACGACTCCATTTTGCTCCGGAGTGTAGGTTGTGGAAAGTTCGTGCTTTATTCCAAGTTCATCACAAAAGTCTTCAACTTGAGTATTCTTGAACTCGGAACCATTATCACTACGGATTTTCTTTATTTTGAAATCAAATTTATTTTGAGCCCTTTTGCAAAACTTTTGAAAATTCCAGAGGTTTCACTTTTGTCATCTAGAAAGAATACCCATGAATATCTAGAGTAATCATCCACAATAACTAAACAATAGCTATTTCCTCCGATGCTCTTGTAGGTTGTTGGCCCAAACAAATCTATGTGTAAGAGTTACAATAGCCTAGAAATCGACATGATACTTTTGGAAGGATGTGAATTAGCGACTTGCTTTCCGGCTTGACATGCGCTACAAAGTCGGTTTTTCTCAAACTTCACATCTTTCAAGCCAACAACTAAATCATGTTTGAAAAGCTTTTTAAGTTGAATCATCCCAACATGAGCTAGCCTTCTATGCCAAAGCCAACCCAAGGAGATTTTTGCAATTAAACAAGTTTTTAAACAAGATTCATTTGAGCTAAAATCAACCAAATAAAGATTTCCAAATCTAAAACCTTTGAATACCAAAGAGTTCTCTTTTGCTTTAGAGATTGCAACACCTTCACTAGAGAATGAGCAAATTAAACCGAGATCACAAATTTGAGCGACGGATAATAAATTAAAATTTAGTGACTCAACTAAAGATACATTGTTAATGGAAAGATCATTTGAAATAACGATTTTACCTAACCTAATCACCTTTCCTTTACTATTATCACCGAATGTGATCTTGTCACTTCCGTTTACATTCTCGAATGTGGTGAACATTTTTCTATCACCGGTCATGTGTTGAGTACATCCACTATCAAGCACCCAATGTTTTCCACCGGTCTTGTAGTTCACCCACAAAAACAAGAATCAAGTTCTTTTAGGTACCCAAATTTGTTTGGGTCCTTGGAGGTTAGTGACCAAGGTTTTAGGCACCCAAATAGTATTCTTTTTAGCGCCTAAAATGGAAGTGCCCATAAATTTTGCAACTACTTTACCATCCTTGGATTTCTTAAATAAATAACAAGAATCATAAATACCATAAGATTTATTAGAAGCAATTTTACATGTATTTGACATATGTCCTACTTTTTGATATTTATTGCAATATACTCCATTTTCTCTTACAAACCTTGCGGGCTTGTAAGTTTGCTTCTTACCTTTTTTGGGTACATATCCAAGTCCTTCCTTGTTGAATGAGCACTTTTGCTCACTTAATAACATATCAAGAGTTGCCTTACCCTTGAAACATCTTTCCAAGCTCTTACTTAGCTTGCTAACTTGCTCTTTCATTTCATGATTTTCAACGATTAGTAGAGGATCATAAGTATTATCTATATTTGTAATTGAATCATCATTTGAGCAACAAAGCATGGATAGTAAATCATCACATGATGTAGAAATACTAGACATGGATATAGTATTTGAAGCAATTTCTATTCTTGACATCTAATCCATTAGATCACAAGTAATTCCAACATGTGAATGAGATTTTTCAATATCGTTTAGGAGAAGAGAATCATGAGCTTTCTTTAGCTCCTCGTAAGAGTCTTTTATAGAGATATACTCTTTCTTCAAGACTTTAAATTTTTATTTCTCTTTTCCAATATATTCATTTAAATCTTCAACCATGTCCATTAGTTCATCCTGACGACTCCATGTTTCCTAGGACTTGACCAAGAGGATATCCAGTTGGTACGACCACTTTGTCGGCCTGAAAATAATGTCTTAGTTTCCTTGAAGCCATAAGGAGACCATAGAGCAGCTTTTGTACCTGCGGATACCTTTCTTTTGGTCCATGTAAGACTTCGCTTACGTAATATATCGATCGTTGAACATGGTCTCGTTCTAAGACCAGTACACCACTAACCGTTTGTGGCGTTGCAGCCACGTAAATTAGCAATGTCTCTCCCAATCTTGGAGAAACTAAGATTGGGGGACTCGTAAGGTACCGTTTTAGTTCTTCGAAGGCGCTGCTTGCCTCTTTAGTCCATTCGAAACTTCCATGTTTCCAAAGAAGCTTAAAGAATGGTAGTCCTTTTTCGCCTAACCGTGCTATGAAACGACTTAGTACGGCCACACAACCGGTTAGTTTCTGAACTTCCTTCTTTGTGGTCGGAGCGCGCATCTGATCGATTGTGGCGATTTTTGTTGGGTTTGCTTCGATGCCCTTAACCGAAACTAGGAATCCGAGAAGCTTTCCCGACGAAACTCCGAACACGCATTTCTCTGGATTTAACTTAAGGTTATGACGTCTTAAGTTATTGAAAGTCTCATGTAGATCTAGAATATGATCATCGGCGTCGATGCTCTTTACGACCAGATCATCGACGTAGGCTTCAAGATTCCGACCTATCTGTGGACTAAAGGTCTTTTGCATCAACCTTTGGAATGTTGCACTAGCATTTTTGAGACCAAATGGCATCTTTACATAACAGTAAGTACCATATGGAGTGATGAAGGAAGTTTTCTCTTCATCTTCTTTACTCTTATTAATCTGGTGGTACCCTGAGTAAGCATCTAAAAAATTTAATAACTCACACCCGGAAGTAGAGTCTACAAGTTGATCGATGCGAGGAAGGGGAAAGTCATCCTTTGGACAAGCTTTATTAAGATCTGTAAAATCAATACACATTCGCCATTTCCCATTGGTTTTTCTAACCATTATAGGATTGGCGAGCCACTCTGGGTGGTCAACCTCACGAATGAACCCAGCTTTGAGAAGCTTGTCAATCTCCGACTGGATTGCTTCTTTCCGATCAGATGCGAAACACCTTAGCTTCTTCTTGACCGATTTTTTGTTAGGCTGCAAAGCTAGCCTATGCTCGATCACCTCCCTGGGGACTCCGGGCATATCGGACGCCTGCCAGGCTGTAGGATCAAGGATAACCGACTAGAGGGGGGTGAATAGGCGGTTTCGAAATTTAATCGACCAAATTAAACTTAGAGCTAAATAGTTCTAGCAAATACTTCTTCACACAAAATAAGAATGAACTATCAAGCAACTTTCTACAATAAAGAGCTAAAGTCAACACTAGATATAATTCTAGCTAAGCAATTTAACACAAGATAAATGCTTGAATTATAAGTGTGGAATAAGAAAAGACAACAAATAACCACAAGAGAGACAATGTAGGTTTTTCCCGCGGTATCGAAGACTTGCCGGTCTTCACTAGTCCACGTTGAGGGAGCTTGAACAAATCAAGCCGGCTCCACGAATTAAGCCTTTCCTTGATCATTATTGGTTGTTCTTCCTCCGCTCCGGAGATGGTGAACACCAAACCACTCACAATCTCGGCACCGGGCCTCTTCACAATCTTCTTGAAGAGATCACCGTGCAATCATCGCCAAGCCGTCTAGGAGTTCGGCAAAACTCCAAGAGTAACAAATCAATGACCTCCGCTTGACGACACTCAAGTGCAAGAGGATCAACTAGAATGATGAATGCACTTGAATGAGCTTCAACAACCTCTGAAAGAGTGCACAAGAGAATTTGAGGAGTTGAATGAATACACAAGGCTCTAAGGATGTTAAATGAGGTCTAGCACCTGTCCTTGAGCAGGTGAGGGTGTATTTATACCCCCCCCCCCAACAACAATTATAACCGTTGGAGAGGAAAAACCCACTTTTCAGCCATATGCGGTACTACCACCATGTACCGAGCGGTTCTACCGCACTCCTCCAACTACCTCTGTAACGTCTATAACAGTGGCATTTAATATTCTGACATAGCCGTTTTAACTCGCACTGCGGTACTACCGCCAACTAAGCAGCGGTACTACCGCAGAGCGGTCATACCGCAAAGCAATTGCTGTACTACCGTTTTCCGAGAGAATCAAAGAAGTGCGTCGAAAAAGCATACGCTTCCAAGTCGGAATTACCGAAGATGCGGTAGTTCCGCTCAAGAACTCGCGATACTACCGTAGTCGTCATACCGCGACGAACACTTGCGGTACTACCGCACGCAGGGTTTGGCACCGAGTTCGTAAAAGTGTCTCTCCGAAAAAACATACCGCTAGTAACGATCGGAACAACCGGTGCGGTAGTACCGCACTGAGCCCGATCAGATGCTGAGCGGTAGTACCGCATAACCAACGCCAGTACTACCGATTATCCCGACAAGCGCAGACTTGGCAAATTAAAAGAAATTCATATGCATGCATGATCCTAAATTGATCCATAAAGCACAAGAACATGCTATCAAGCTACTAGACATGATCCCTCTTAATAGCACGGTATTTAATCCTATAATCCGGTCTTCCAACCATTTCTCCTAAGACCGGTAAAAAGGAAAAGATTCGAAACCACTTTTACCTCATCCTTGAACTATATTTGATCTTCATAAGTCCTTTAGCATGCATCTTCAAGATCATATTCACCAATGAGACTAAACCTTGTAAATACTCAACAAACCAATAAGTCTCATATTCACATATTATCATTAATTTCCAAAACCAATTTTTAGGGGCCTAGATGCTTTTCACAGGCGAATACGTCCTGGTTTGCTCGGAGGAAGGAGACGAGCGACTCTTCCTATTTAGGGCTGAGTCCTGCTTCGACCAGTATCTTGGCACCCTCTGGAGAAGTGCTTTCGTCGAGTTGTGCCTCCTTTATCTAGTCGGAAGGTTTTGGTGTCATCTTTGGTCTCGAGTGTTTGACCTGCATGTTGATGGTGTTAGTTCCCCTGGTCGGAAGTTCATCGACCAGTTCTAAACATTTCGATCGCATGCGTAGGCTATTTTCTGATTGCCTCGGACCGTGATTACACCTTTTGGTCCCGGCATTTTCAAACTCTGATAACCGTAAAGCGTGGCTATCAGGAATTTTGCTAAAGCTGGACGACCAAGGATTGCATTATATGTCGTTTCGAAATTTACCACATCAAATGAAATTTTTTTCTGTCCGGAAGTTGTCGGGCTTTCCAAACGTAACCAGTAGGAACAAGTGCCCTATTGGTTTTGCGGTAGATCCAGGAACTATACCGTGGAAGGCATATTTCACATGTTTTACCTTGGATTTGGGAATCTGCATGTCTTCCAAAGCACTTGCAAATAAAATATTTAGAGAACTTCCCCCATCTATCAAGACCCGATTAACCCTGCAGTTATTAATAGTAGGCTCAATGACAATTGGAAACCTACCTGGTCGAGTCGAAGGAATAGGGCAATCTTCTTTGCTGAAGGAGATTATTGTCTCCGACCACCTTGAAGGTTTAACGGCGATCGAAGGTTCGGTAAGGTTGACTTCTCGCTCCATGGCTTTCAGGTGACGTCTGGACTCGTACGAAGAGGATCCACCGAAGATCACATCGACAGTGTGCCGAGGTTCTTGGTACTCCATTTCTTCGTCACCATCTTTGTCCTTCTTGGAGCTTGTTTCCCCGAGCTCTTGTATCGACGGGAGTGGACCTTTACCTGCATAATAATCTTTCAGCTTCTTTTGCCAAGCACGACAATTGCGCAAGTCGTGTCCTGCTTGCTGGTGGAGAGGACAACACTTTTTAGTTTTCTTGTAATCATTGGTCAGGGTCTTGGCTTTGCCATGACCAGAATAATCCTTTCTTCCCTTGGTAAACTTTTCAGGAACAACAAGAACTTCCTTATCGTTGGTTCTGCCATGCTTCTTTTTCTTAAGAGTCTTCTTTTGCTTCTTTTCTGTCCTATCTAAGCCAGGTTGGGGAATTTTATCTTTCCGATCAATGGCCTCGTTCCACTCAACCGCTTCACTGGTCGTTGCGTACTTGTCAGCCATGTCGAAGAGCTCAATGGTTGTTCGTGGGGGATGTATAGCTAAATCCTCTGTAAACCTTCGATTTCTTAATCCCGCTTTGAAGGCTTGGATAACCGAAGATTCTGCAACCTCCGGTATTGAGTTACGAACCTAGCTAAATCTTTTGATGTACTGTCGGAGAGTCTTGTTAGATTTTTGTTGTATTCTATGGAGATCGTCTTCCTTTCCAGGGCGATCATACGTACCCTAGAAATTTGCAATCAAAAGGTCGCAGAGTTGCTCCCAAGTGTACACGGACCCGACCGGAAGGTTAAGCAACCACGATCGGGCTGATCCTTCTAATACCGTAGGAAGATAGTTTGTCATTACATTTTCATCACCACCAGCGGCTCTAATAGCGGTGGTATATATCTGGAGAAATTCCAAAGGATTTTGGGTCCTATTGAATTTATCCATATTGGCCGGTCGGAACCTATTTGGCCAACGCACAGCCTAGAGCCCTGCTGAGAAGGCCCCACAGCCTGTGATAGTTTTGTGGCGCCTTCTTTAAAAAGGTGTCGGATTATAATCGGTTGGAGACCGATTTCTAGGACCGTTGTCGGTGCTCCAAAGGTCCCGATCGGTCGGTTGTGGACGCATTAGAACGCCTCCGACCACTTGCTCGGTTTAGGTGATGTCGAAGATCACCGGTCCAGCGATTGCTCCTCTCGACGAAGTGAGGTGAGGATTCTGAATCTCCTCCCCTCATGACTTGTTGGTCGGAATCGTCGAGGTGGTCGTGGTATCAATCGATCCTCAACACGACCATGTAGGCCCTCGCTTCGGAAGAATGCCGAGACGGTCATGGTCCGACTTTGCGGTGCCTTCATTCCCGATATGCTTCATGCGCGCATTGTCCGTTGGATAATCTCGATACTTGACCTACAAGTTGGGCAAAACACGAGTCTCGCCAAAGCAAGGTCGAAGTATTTAACATATCTCTAACTCGCCGCAGTTTTGTATTGTTACCGGGTCTCGAAGGATTTCGCCGAAGAAGGTGTCGATGGCTTGAATCCCCGATCTCTGGTCGGCCTTGCTGGTCCCTTACATTGGTTGGGCGTGATCAGCGAATTAACTAATGGACGTCCACCAGTTCCATTACCTTCGGCATTTGGTGCTTGACCGCCCGTACTATCTCCATTATTACGTGGTGGCGAGGCAACGTATGGAGGATCGTACACGGTATTTTGATCTGTATCTCCGATCGCATTGACCTCGTGCTTCCAGCAGTGATCCTCCGATGAGCTTCCGTCGTAATCGATGGAGAGCCTTTCAGAGCTTCTGCGAGAAGCTTCCACGACGGAGAGTAGTCGGTGATCAGCACTTCCTGAGGTTTTCGGAAGGGTCTCAACCTGATCCGGCGAATTGCCAATCGAATGCTGAGCCTTATCATCCCCACTTGGTTTATGACCAATGGAGATTTCATTGACAACGTCACCAGGTGTCGATTGGCTCCTGGAATTGCTAGAAGTCGTCGGTGAGTACCTATCAATCATGATCGCATCAAAGGTATATTGAACCTTGAGTTGCGGTGTTGAATTTTCGTCACCTTTTTTGCCGATCGAAAAGTCTGGGCTTGTTGAGGCTTTAGGGTTGTCGTAGGGGCGGCCCACCGGCCCCCGCGGCCAGGCAAGCACCCAAGCGTGCCCGCCCTGCTAGAAGGGCCCCGGAGGAAGCCGAAGGGGCCGAAGGGTCCTGGAGGAAGCCGAAGGGGCCAAAGGGCCCCGGAGGAGGCCGAAGGGCCTCGAGGTAGCCGAGGGGGGTCGAAGGGCCCCGGAGGCGGCCGGAGGAGGCGCCGCCGGGCCTGCAGGGCTTCTAGAGAGAATGCCCTATCCCCTCGCCGCACATCCCCGCTGGACCAGTGCACTAGCACGTGAGCCGGGACTGTGACGGTCCACCAAGGACCAGAGGCTACACTTAGGGGTAGGAAAAGACCCTGCAGCCCCTACTTAAATGGGGCCATGTAGGGGTTGGACTTGTAATCTCGCATACGAAGAGGAATGGCTATAAATAGCCATCCCCCCTTGTAATGGGTGGTCCCTTTTTTTTGGGCAGAAAGAAATATACTAGAGTGATATTCCTTACAGCTGGTCCCCTATCCTAGGATACCCTGGTCCCCTGGGGACGCTGGGGTTCCCCCTTCTCTTACTGTCTAGTCTTTTTCTACTACGACAGTTGGCGCCGTCCGTGGGGTTCGGCAGGAAAGTCACGAAGCCTGATTTCGGGATGCGGCATGGCTCCCAAGACGAGGGCCAAAGCGGCAGCAGAATCAAGACACCCCAGGGCCAAACGGCGGGGCCTCCCGGTAGCGGCGCCACGCGCGCCGCGGAAGAAGCAAACGACTCCAAGCACAATACGGGGGGCGCCAACCAAGGGTCTTACGAGGCGCTCCAGCAGGAGCTAGCCGATCTCCACCGGGAGATGGCCGTCCTCCGGGGCCCGCCAATGGCGACCCTCGCGGTCCTACCCCGAACATCGCTGACGACCGAAGGGGGGGCCGCCCCGTAAACTTCAGCACCGCCTCCGGCATCGCCCTCAGTACCACTGCCACCCTCGGTGCCGTTGCCACCCCCGGTGCCATTGCCATCGCAGACCGCCTCGCGTTGCCGGGAGATCCTAGCTCCCGCTCAACGCCGGATTAGGCGCCCGCCGCCGCCGGTTCTAAGATGCCGGAGGTGGCGCCATTCGAAGGACGCACGGACCCGTCGGAGTTTCTAAGGGTATACGAGACCGCCATCGAAGCGGCGGGGGAGACGATAGCACGAAGGCGAAAAGCATCACCCTCTCCCTCAAGGGCGTGGCGCTCACATGGTCCTTCACCATACCCCCCCGGTTCGTGTACGCGTGGGAGCAACTGCGAGACCTTGTCCGCAACAACTTTCAGGGAAACTACGCGGAGCCCAAGGACACCGGCCACTGTTAGCAGCGGAAGCGGCCCCGGCGAAACCTCCGCGATTTCTTGAGAAGTTTGCGGAAGTAAAGTGCCAGGTGGGGGCGTCAACGAAACAACCGTCATCAACGCAGCCACTTGTGGGCTGCAGAAGGGCCCCCTGTCGGAGAGGCTGGCCCGCAAGCCCATCTGCATGATGGCGGAGCTCTTCGATAAAATGGAAGAGTACGCCTGGGCAGAAGAGGACAACACCCGGAGGGCCCTGCCGGCATCGGCCCACACCCCAGCCGCACCCGCTAAGCCTCACGCCAGCGACTACAAACACAAGGGACGCGGCGTCTACCACGTGTACGGCGGACCGCCCCCCGAGAACGCGAGGCAAGCAGCCCGAGGAGGCCACTTCCGGGGCCGAGGACGAGGCCGCAATGACGGTCGGCAGCCGGGGGGCGCACCGGCGCCGGACGCCCGCCGCTATTTTGTGATTTCCACGACGAGGGATCACACACAACCACAGAGTGCCGCACCATCCCGGCCATGAAGTACTACATGGGCCAGAACTGCCAGAAGGCCGAGCGGGAGGACCGGGGTAACATCGGTAACACATTACTCGCCCCACCGCAGAGACCCCGCATAGACGAAGGCCGGGGAGACCGCCACCAGCGGATCATCAACATGATCGCCGGAGGGTCTTCGCTCGGCATTTCATCCAAGAGACAGCGCCGCGCGTACGCCTGCCGAATCCATCATCTCGCAACGTACCCGGTTTCCAGCCCGCCTCGTTACGCCGAGATACCCATCTCCTTCGGCCCCGAGGACACCCGAGGGGTGTACTTCCCGCACCAGGACCCCCTCGTGGTCTCCGCTAACATCGCCGAGTTCGAGGTCCGGCGAGTCCTCATCGATGGGGGGAGCTCGGCGGACCTCCTGTTTGCCGACGCCTTTAACAGGATGATGATCCCCCCGACCGCCTGTCCCCCCGGGCGTGCCCCTTGTAGGCTTCGGTGGTCGGCCCGTCACGGCCCTCGGCTAGATTGACTTGGCTGTAACGTTCAGGGACGAATTCGCCTCCCGCACCGAGGTGGTCAACTTTGACGTTGTCCAAATGCCCTACTAGTACAACGCTATTCTGGGCCAAGCCACGCTTAACGCCTTCGGCGCCATCGCCCACCACAACTATTTGTGCATGAAGCTCCCTGCACCAGAGGGCATCGTCACAGTGCGAGGCGACCAGGACCTCGCTAGGCACATAAAACTGGAAACATCTCGTCGGCACGACACGTCCACACCGTGGGGCAGGATAGGCGCGATTAGGAAGCCGCGCCTCCAGCCAAGTGGGCCCCGAAGCCAAAGCCGCACGGGGAGCTCCGGAGGGTCCCCCTAAGCGACGCCTCCCCGGAGAAGACGGTAGCCCTCGGGGCGGAGCTGCCGCCGGTAGCACACGAGTCCATCCTCAAGGTGCTCCGCCTGGGGACCAGAGGACATTCCCGGCGTGGCAAGAACTACAACCGAACACCACCTGGCCCTTTGGGGCGACGCGGTGCCCAAGAAGCAAAATCTGCGGCGCATGTCGGCAGAGCGCGCGGCGCTGGACAAAAGCGAAATTGCGAAACTATTAAAGGCGGGAGTCATCCGCGAAATTAAGCACTCGGAGTGGCTGGCCAATCCCGTATTTGTACAAAAAGAAGTAGGCAAGTGGCGCATGTGTGTCGACTTCACCGATCTCAACAAAGCCTGTCCCAAAGATGACTTCCCCCTGCCTCGCATCGACCAACTCGTGGACCCTACTTCGGGCTGCGAGCTCATGAGTTTCCTCGATGCGTACTCTGGATACCATCAGGTACTCATGGCCAAGGAGGACGAGCCAAGACGGCGTTCATTACCCCCGTGGGTACTTTCTGCTACACCCGCATGCCCTTCGGCCTCAAGAACGCGGGAGCAACCTTCACCCGCCTCGTCTCGAAGGTCTTGGCCAACCAGCTCGGCCGCAACATAGAAGCTTACGTTGACGACATCGTGGTAAAGAGCAAGCTCAGAGAGACACACGTGGACGACCTCCAAGAAACATTCGCTAGCCTCCGCCGGAGGAATAAAGCTCAACCCGAAGTGCACCTTTGGGGTAAAGATCGCAAGCTTTTGGGCTTCCTCGTCTCGAAAGGGTATCGAGGCCAATCCGTCAAAATAAGGGCCATCCAAGAGATGAAGCCCCCAACGCTTGCAGGTACAAAAACTCACGGGCGCCTCGCCGCCTCGGTAGCTTCTGTCCCGACGGTGAAAGGGCCCTACCATTCTTCGAACACTCGGGCGGAGCCATTCCGATGGACGGACCAAGTGCGCAAGCATTCAAGATCTCAAGCGTTACATCGCCACTGCCAAGCTCGCCACCACGAACAAGGCGATCGACTCTTCTTCAGATATAGCGTGCCGCGACGCGCGGTGAGCGCCGTACTGCTCATGAAAACGGCGCCAACGCTCAGATACTTTGTCTCGGAGGCCCCGCAGGGGCTGTGGTCCGATACACGAACTTGAAAAGCCGGGCGACGCTGCTAATGGCCTCGCGGAAGCTACGGCACTATTTCCAGGCGCACTCCATCACCGTCCCAACCGCGTACCCGCTAGCGCTCATGCTCCACAACAAAGACGCTTCAGGACGTATACGGAAGTGGGCGGCCGAACTGGCGCCGTTCGACATCACCTTCGTCGCAAGAACGGCGATAAAATCACAAGCGCTAGCGGACTTCGTGGCCGAGTAGACCCCGCAAGTGAGCGTACCAACCAACGTCGAACCAGCATGGACAATGTACACCGACGGATCGTGGTGCGCCATCGGAGCCGGGGCGGCGGCCATCCTCGTCGCACCGGACGGTCACCGCGTGTCGCACGCCACGCGTCTCGACTTCCCAACCACCAACAACGCCTTAGAGTACGAAGCATTGTTATTGGGCCTCCGAAAAGCGAAGGCCCTCGGGGCAAAGAGGGTGATCGTGAAAACGGATTCCCGGATGGTGGCAGGACACTTCGACAAATCTTTCGTGGCAAGGGGCGTCGAAATGGCCGGCTACCTAGCCGCGCTGCGAGCAGCATCGGCGGACTTCCTCGGCATCACCGTCCAATCAATACCAAGATGCAACAACGAAGACGCCGATAAGTTGGCCAAAATGGCTACTCGGAAAGAATCCCACACGGTCTTCACGAGGTGGTCGCGCGCCCTCGCAACACGAGGCCGCGCGGCACAAGGGCAACGCTAGAAGCACAAGGGGCTGCGCCCGGAACAAAAGCACCAAGCCGCCCAGTCCTAGTCGTCACCCACGACTGGCGGCAAGCAATCGCAAAGTACCTCGAGGGACATGAGCCCGAAGACCCAAACGAAGCAAGCGCGATCGCGCACGAGCAAGGAATTACCGCATCATGGGCGGGAATCGCACAAAGGGGGCGTGCGCCTCTTTCTCAAAAAGGCGACCAAGAGGAGGCCGCTCCTCCCGGCGAGATACATAAGGGCCTCTGCGGCGCACATCAAGCGCCGCGGGGACTCGTCGCAAGGGCCTTCCGCCAAGGCTTCTACTGGCCGACCGCGCTCAGCGATGCACGAGACCTCGTCCAAAGGTGCCAGGGGTGCCAGTGGACCAGCCGCAACCCGCGGGTCCCGCGGTACCATTGTAGCCCCTTCCCCGTCGGCGCTTCGCGCAAGACCGGGACTTGACGTCATCGGCACATGCCGGCTGCAAGGGCAGCCGCCGCCGCCGCCGCCATCGAGTACTTCTCCAGGTGGGTCGAGGCCGAACCGGTCGCCAAAATAACTGCCACGGCTGCCCAACGATTCATGTGGAAGAACGTAGTCTGCCGCTATGGCGTGCCAAGGGAACTCGTCACTGGTAACGGCACCCAGTTTGACTCCGCGGCGTTTCGCACTTTTTGCCACAACCTTGGCATAACGATATGCTTCGCCTCCATCGGACACCCTCAGTCCAACGGAGCAGTCGAGCGGGCTAACAGCAACTTGTTAGACGGCCTAAAGAAGCGCCTCGTTGGCCTCCCCAAGGGCCTCTGGCCTGAGGAGCTGCATAAAGCACTATGGGCAATCAGGACGTCGCCGACAAGGGCCACAGGCTTCTCCCCATTCAAACTCCTATTCGGGGATGAGGCGATGACCCCAGGGGAGTTCGCCACAAGATCTCACCGAGCGGCAACGCAGCCTGACCCGAGCGAGCGGGAGGTCTCCCTCGATCTCCTCGAAGAGCAACGCGTCCAAGCCATATCAACCATGACCAAGTACGCCGAGGGCATAGTGCGCACTTACAACAAAAAGGTCAGACCGCGCCCGCTCGAGCCTGGCGACATGGTCCTCAAGCGAGTTGCGAACCCTACGGCAGTGGGCAAGCTGGAGCCCAAGTGGGAAGGGCCTTATATCATCACCCAGGCGACGCGGGCCGGCTCCTTCTACATTGCAACACCGGACGGACAGCAGTTAGGCCACACGTGGAACACGAACAGCCTCCGTAAGTTCTACCCTAGGTCTCATGACACGCCGGCCGCGACCGGTATCTACCCCGCGCGCGCAACGCAGGGGATGTATCGCCATAAATGTACTCCCCGGCATTTTGCCCCTTCAATGTCTAAACGAGTCACTGCGCATGGCCTTCGAGCCCCGGTGCATCAAAAATGCTTCAACATAAAATATAATAAGAAAAACATGACAAAACATAAATAATATTGCATCTTAGAGATACATATTGAGTATCTAAATAACGAAGATTTTAACTCTAACATAGCCCACCATTTCTTCGTCAATAGTTGGACAAGTGCCAGAACCTACAAAGACAACATAAAAAATAAATAAAAAAGGGGTATGATTAAATACAAAGAATATGAAATTGAGATTTGTAAAAACCGAACTTACCACTAGCGCGAGATTGGTTGAACTGTTGTGTTTGTATTGAAAAATAAGATGGCAATGTCTTGCTCCTCTTCATTTTTTATCTCTAATTCCTTAATGAGCAATACACTTATTAACAATGTGCAGGCAACAAGTTAATTTTGCACCAAGGTAGTAAGGAACCAAAGCAGTATAAGTCGAGCAACTACTGAACTACAAGTCTACAACCATATGGTCCATTACTCCATTATCCGCACACTGCACAATGCCCCTGAGTCTTGGACAGAAGAACTACAAGTCTACACTCTACAAGACTACAATCAATCAACCATAGTCTATATGACCTTACCATATCCAACATTGATTCATTGAACATCCTAATATAGACAAATCACATTTATTTAGACATAACACCAGTCATCAGATCTCATTACCTCAATTCCTCAAAGGCCAAAGCTCAAATCCGCTCTAGCAGGGAGCCCTGGCGGCCTGGAGGATGGAGTCAGGAGGTGCTGCATCGATGCCGACACGCCGTCGAGGGAGCCCTAGAGCGGTGGAGCGGGCCTGGAGCCTGGAGGCGCTGCCGCCGCTGTGACGAGGGAGCCCTAGAGCTTGGAGGTGCTGCGTCAAGGGAGCCTGAAGGCGTTGCGCACCTGCACGCTACATCGAGGGAAGAGCCGCAGAAGGTGCAGTTGTCGGCGGCCGAGAAGAGCCGCAGCCGTCCAAGGCGCTGGTTGACGTTGCGTCGACGTCAAGGATGGCATGGGCGCTGCGTCGGGCGGGGACGGACCGACGGAGGGCGCAGGCACGGCGCCGGGCGTGAGGGAGGGCGCGAGGAGCTGCGAGGGGCGGCGCGGCGGCGCACAATGGCGGCGAGGTCACGAGGCCAAGGGCATCGAGCCAGCCATGGAGCCGCCGATGGAGGTAGTGGCGCGGAGGGGATCAAGGGATTAGGTCACTGGTGGCCTGGATGGAGTGGGAGGCATCATGAGTGGGCTGGGCCGGCGTGGATGGCTGGGCCTCGGGCTAAATGGCTGCACCGACTTTTTTCGGCCTATATGTAAAAAAAATTTGCACTACTATTTTTTTGGGCATCGGGCTATAGCCCACCCTGCTCGAGTCCAGATCCGCCCCTGCCTCTGCTTGCCCTTCAGTTCCCTTGGCGAGATGAGATGGACCTGCTTTGCTCCAGTCCAGTCCACTCTGCTCTGCTCTGCTGACTAGGCCAAGCGTCAGGGGAACTGGGGAAGGAAGACGATGGTGGTGGTTGTCACTCGACTACTAGATTCATTTCAGTGGTGGACTGGACTGGACTGGACTGGAGGAGGAGCAACTACACTAATTAAGGTGCCGCTTTAGCTAGTTTAGTTTAGTTTGGCACCCACCAACCCACTAATTAATTCACCACCCAGACCCAGACGAAGGAAGCACTACTAAGTGGAGACGAGTACACAACAGGTTTGCTTTTCACCCAGGGCCCTGCAGTGCAGCTCTACGATACAAGCATAGAGGCACTACAATTGGAAGCCATTCACTCAGTTGTTCGTCTCCTCTACTTCAACTGCTACTCTCATATTTCATGCACTACAATACCTTGCATGTCTCGGCATTTTTGGTTTCGCGATGCTTCCACTTCTAAGTACACAAAAGGTAGTGTTGATAACCAAGCCGTTTGCAAAGCAATGAGGCGACTTCATGCAGCGCAGGGTTTAGGACTAGTAAAGATATATATTTTTTTTCAAAGCTTAGTCTTTTCTAGAGAAACCGTCACTCGTTATTTACCCCCAAGTAACAGCTACGTGGCACAAGAACCAGCAAATTGCTAACAGAAATTTACACTCGTGGGAAGTAAAAGAATTGTTCTGATAGTTAGTCATAATTGTGAAATCAGGGTACTTTTCAATCAGAATGCAGCCACTGGTGGCTAAAACTCATCCGAAGCACACCATTATCTTATTTCTTTCAACTACCAATGCATTAGGGTGGCTAAAATTGTACTATCTGAACGCAGACACTGGTGGAGGGGACAGCATCCCCGCAGGCACCCGAAATTTTAGCGAGATCCTAAGTGGTCTCCAGCGGAGTAAGGTAAGCATAAAGGACTGGAGAATCAGTGATCTTACTATTGGTCTCTACCTCATTTACCTCAGCCAAGCTTCTGCGAAGAATACTGAAGCCTTCAAGGGTGTTCAGATATCCCCCAATAAGAAGGTACGTCCTGCAAACTTCTCTTCGTAGTGTAGTTTTGAAATGTCTAGGTATTACTAGGCAGTAATCAACAGGGATTATCTTAACGGTTATTTTCGCAAAGAAGAGCAGAATTAGTTCGATTCAGTCTACTGGCTGGTGATGATGACTGAATGTTTAGTGTTTCAGACTCTTTAGATTGTTTATGTTTCTCAAAGGAGCATGCACTAGTATGCACTTCTAATAGGGATTCATCTCCTTTCCTTTTTCTAGGTTCAAGAACTGATTTATCACCTTGAGCTTGCAAGAGGTTGCTATAAGGGCAATGCAACTGGGCTTGCACGGTATAGCATGCTTCGGAAGAGGAATGTTTTAAAGTTCGTGAAAGACTAGTATTTTGAGACCTGGATATTACATTGGCATTGATCCACGCGCTAAATTGGTCATCCTTGGGATTCGTGGAACTCATACGGTTTATGATATTGCTACCGATTTGATTGCTCTAAGCGATAAGAGCATCTTTAGTGTATTGAACCGATATCGATTTAAAGAGATGTCACGTAAGCATTTAAGGAACTGAGTTTGTTATTCTCCAGTGTATTGATTCGATTCTTACAAATACTTGGGACCATGTAAAATTAAAAAACCACAAAAAATATCCCCTCTCAACCGCACACTCTCTCTCTTTCATAAATAGGTTGTTTAATGCTTTGAATCGACTCTTATGTAGAGTCCAGTTTCAGAATTTTTTTTTTTGTTGGAATCGACTCCTCTAATATATTGAATTGATCCACTATCTTCTATCTCTTTTTTTGAACCGGCTAAAATAACACATTAGAGATGATCTAAGACGGTATGACCTAAAGGTTTCTCGACACACTTTGGAACATATGAGGCCTCTCTTTTGGTACCTTCGCCATGAGTTGGGAATAACCAGAAAATGTTTGGAAAAGCACAAGGTGGGAGAGTGTATTTTCAATGTCTTAGTTGTACAGTTGCGGTTGGCAGGGCACTCCCCTGGAGGAGCTTCAGCCGCGTTGCTTTCTATAATGCTAAGGAAGTAGTCGAAGGAGGAGCTTGGGTTTAGTCCTGACATTATATCTGTTGGCACTAATCCTGGCTTGCATATTGTTTTTAGTCTTGCATGAGTTGCATGTAGATAGACACGTGATATGTTCACGTTGATCCTCCAGGTAGATGCATTCGTGTGTGTCATGTAGGCTGTGGTTAGTCCAAGTTTTGCATATAGAGTTAGTCACTGCTTGTGATCGGCATATGCGTTTGTTGCAGCACAAGTAGCAACTGACTGAGTCTGAGGAATAAGAGGATTAGCGGCAAATTAGTTAGCTGCATGCAGAATTAGTGGAGCACGTTGTGGCGTGGCTGATGGTCAGCTCGGAGGAGCGATTCTTGCGCGTGAGACGCGTGGATCGTGCATGAGTGAGTGGCTCGTGGTCGTGCGTGCGACCCGGCCGGGCTGCTAGCTGTGTGCATGTACGTGAGGCTACATAAGCCGTGTAATCATCAGTTTGTTTTGTGTGGTGTGTCACAATACAGAAAGCCAAAAGGCGTGCGTCGTCGCCGGCGTTCGTCGCCAAAATCTCTTGTGTGTTGTGTTCATACCTCGCGTGAGTTTGATCCTGGGCCGAAGCCTTCAATATCAGCTGTTGGATTTGGAACCCCACCTTGTGTGTCAAGAGAAATTGCTGAAAGTTGTGCGACCTATGTCTCTACTGTTGTACTGCAGGTTAGGCCTTTCCTTTTGTTGGAGTGGAAATCCTGTTTATGGTGTCTTCCCTGTGTGGAATTTGTAATTGGGGTTGTCTTTTTTTCTCTCTTCCTGCAGGATGATATAAGTCCCAGGTTAAGTGCAGCTTTACTGGAAAGACTGCGAAATGAAATACTCGAAACAGATTGGTAAGTATTGAGTTTGGAATGCAAGTAAATGACAGGAACTTTTTTCCGGTAGCTTTTATAGGAAAACCTGCTGATTATTCTTCTTACTACGGTGATTCACCTTCCTATGAATAGCTCCTTTCCCCCTCTGAATGATTTAAAACTAAACATCATCTTGGCATGTTTCTACAGTCTTCATTTGCATGTTGCGAGCTGTGAATAGCACACACGTATGTACTCACACACAACGCCTACAGAAGACTGGATGAGCGGAGCTTCATGAAGAAATGACGAAGCCACCACTGACGCCTCGTTTGCAACGGGCACGTCGTCTCCCACTTAAAAAAAAATCCTCCTAAATGAGACACGCAAGACCAAACCTAGGGTTTGAACCCTGGTGGGCTAGGTATACAACTACTTCCACTAGCCACTCAAGCAAAGCTTAGTTCTCTTGTGAATAGCACTTATAGATGTGAAGTATAGGCGACAACAGGTCACACTCTCATTGGATCGATTTGTGTACATGTCGGACCCTAAATTTGTAACTCACGATCTACTGCGTAAACTCGTGTCATTCCCTGGATCAGTAGATAGCACACACAGATATATCGTTGGCTCATTTACATACATCGCATTCATTATACAATAGCATAATTTATTACATAAATAGGTCATATAGCCAATAGTCTTACAAAGGGACCAAGCGAGTTAATATGGTACACATAGTGTTTTAATACGTAAAGCGGGATACGAGCGAAGGTAAGAACAAGGGTGGATCCATTCACTATGTCCATAGGCAAGTGATGGGGTCCCACCTAAGCCCCTCCATGATCCTCATTATCCGGCCTAGATGCCGCAAGGTAAGCATAGGGTCTTGATCGAACGGCTCAAAGATAATATTAAGCGAGCCTAAGTATACAATCGTACTCATGAGCTAACACACAATGCAATTATTATATATGTAAGGCTAATCAAGGAGGTTTATGGTTCTTTTATTTGCATAAAACTAAGTTTGAACTAGATTATGTATTAACCATTCCTGAGACTTACCAATTTAATTAACACAAGTTTTTATAAACTGAATTTTAATGTAAAATACTAGTGGAGGCTCCAACCCCCTATACCATTGAATGGCTCCAACCACCCAATGCTTGGGTCACACCTGCACTTATCATTGGTTCTCAACCAGCCATCTCAACTCTGGCTCCAACCCAACATTTTCAATCACTGGGCTCCAACCCATTTTCTCATTCTACCCACAAATTATTTTATAAAACTGAAAGCTACTTCAAGCAAGTTCTCGGCACCGCTCATGACCGTGAGTGCGGCTATCTAGATAGTTTTTTTACTCTTCAGAGTTCGTACACTTTACCCACAAGGGACAATCAACTTATAATGTCCATCTTAACACACTTTTATAGGTATGCGACAAAGATAATTGTCACAAGGCCTTTATAATGCCCCACCTCAACGCAACCCCACACCACTAAGTACCACCTCCTTGGGCCTCGCCCTAGGGAGGTCTCTCATTTTTGCGCCGTGCAGTTCCCATGGCTTTATTACCCTCTACCTACACCGCATTCCCACCAATGGCGAAGCCACGCCGAGGTGAACAAATTAATTAGCTAGGTCGTAACCACTATAGACTTGTGATTGCACTTTTTTTACATCAGAGGTAATTACAAGATCTGGGTCCTTAATTGACTCGGGCGATATATCCACATACCTACTTTGTCATGCCCCTCCCCCCCCCCCCCCCCGAGACCATTCACTCTTTCTAGCCACCTGAGTCTAAATCTATTTTTGATTTTTTTTGGTTTAAAATATTTTTCTAGTCCAACATACCAGCCAGACTCCAATATCAACTGCTCAATCTCATTTTCAAACGTTTTAATGATGTCGGAGCAAATCATTGCCCACATATCAATATATCTAAGTAAGGCTAAACATGACACTTAGATACAGACTTATTAGCTAGTATGTAAACTATTAATTCTAGGGTGACAAAGGGTAGTGTCCAAATTCAAGGATTAACAGTTTGTACACATTATCATTAAGGTATAAATTATGAGCTAGACCAACATAGTTGTATAAATCATAGCAATGCAATTTCATAATTCTTTTCAATGTTCTGGTAATCATTCTGTTCACTGTTCTGATAATCTTGGTCTTAGCCTCGTTCTTGTTGGAACCACTGTTCCTTCATGACTTCAGAGTATAACTACGCAGAATATGATTAAACCCAAGAACATCTGAAAGCATTCAAATGAAATCCAATAAATCCAAATACATTCAAACAAAAGAAATACTTCGAATAAAAGTAAACATATCTAACGATATCTTGAAGTACTCTATATGAAACTAATCATACTTAGTGGAGTTGATGAAGGGAATACTACAGACGAAGTATAACCAAAGAAGTTGATGAAGAAAATACTTTAGATGGAATGAAATACATCCCATGATAGTTGGAATGAAGGAAATACTTCAGACCACAATAGATAAACCTCAACTCTATTCGTTTGGTCTAGTAGTGGGGTCTTTGATTGATAGTCAGGTTTAGGGTTAGGCAATCGTTTGATCCAGAGTGAGGGCGAGAGGGATCGGCTCTCGGGAAGTCCACTAGTGCTAGGAGCTAGGACTCAAGTGGAAGAGGGAGAATATTCATAGGAATATTCCACATCGGTTACCGAGACAGGATAGATCACCCAGTCAAGTTGAACTCTCTGATCCACTTTTGGATCACGAAGTGTTCTGCTACTGGGAACGGATGACGATGGATGATAGCTGAAGTCCATACGATGTCGATTGGTGGTTGGGCTACATACGATGTCGATTGGTGGTTGGGCTACTATCATCCACTTGGGAACATACCACCACTACTCATACGCGGCGCCTAGCTGATCTAATGGTTCCTTTAGTTATTAATTCCTATTTATCGAGGAAATTCCATGATGGTCAAGTGAGACCTACGTGTAGGTGCGAGGTTTGCTCTAGACAGACATAAGTCTCACAGACACATGTGACCTAGTTCATTTAATGGTTTTTCTTATCGATCCATATTTATCAAGGAAGTTCAATGAGCCTTAGATAGAACTTCCAAGTATTGGCTAGACTTTAGCCTTACACCCTCAATGGTGTCTACGGCTTTGGGTTTCATCTTTGGGGTGACCTATACTTAGTCTTACTACCTACATGGCTTGCCATATACTAATGTACACCTATCATACTAGGTTGATCCTTGTCTTCAACGTCTGCTAATGGCTACTTCTAGTTAAGTAGATAACTACAGTATAAGGTCTACAGGTTCTTACCTACTAGTCATCGCTTAGCGGTCAACCCTATCGCCTTGATTACTATTACTGGCATTAGGCTAGATGATAGCTACTGCTAACCTTCATTAGGGTTTATCACTAATACACTTTACTTGGCATTGTAAGGTAGTTAACCTTACATTAGGGGATCCTAGGGCTATCGCCTAGTGACACATTGATCCCCTAGTTATCTTATAGCACTATCAGGTTTTGGGTTAACCTTCCCAACTGAATGGGCCCTAGTTGTGTTTGAACTGTTTAGCCAAATGACGTCTACTTGTAAGTGTTGGAGATATGCCCTAGAGGCAATCACAAAGATTATTATATTTCAATATGTTTATAACACTGGATAATATGTTATCTTGTTCCTAGAATAATATCGTTAATATTTATCATCAAGTATGCGACTTGATTGTGAAACTCTGTATTTTTGCAATGATTATTCTTAAATGTTCCCTAGTTGGAAATATATGAGAATACATATGAATAAACTAGCATATGTATTGGTTGATGACTACGTTTCACAGGTCATAGATATAGAGATATCAAACTTGGACACATGTTAGAGAATATGGTGTTGGTTTGACCCACCATGAGACACTATTGAGATTGTTATGATTCTATGTGTCATTAGTTGATCTCAAGCAATGATGATGTATAATCCTTAGACTTGAGATTAACATAGTTTTCTACATGTCTAATAGCACTCTTAGGGGTTGCCAAATGCTACTCGTAACTGGGTAGTTATAAAGGTAGCTTTCGGGTATGCTATGAAACATGCGGAGGAATGTGACTAGTTAGATATGGGATTTGCTCCTCCTAACATAACAGGAGAGATGTCTATGGGCCCCTCATTGTGGTCCGATAAAGAAAGTGCATTGTCATGCCACTTGTGGTCGAAGTGTCGACCACATGAAGTTATTCGACACTTGATTGAGAAAGTATTAAACAGTTTATGGATGACAAATTATCTCACCTAGAGTTCAACCAGATGTCGTGAGGCGAAGGGAGAATACACAAACATGTTGTAGACTGGTTGTACACAATTACGAGCTGGTTGTAGATTAGTCGAAACTGGTCATACACAGTTACGAGCTGGTTGTATGGAGATACGAGCTAGTCATAGACTAGTCGTACACAGTTACGAGCTGATCGTAGACTGGTCAAAACTGGTCGTACACAGTTGCGAGCTAGTCGTAGACTGGTCGAAACTGGTCGTACACAGTTACGAGCTGGTCGTATGGAGATACGAGTTGGTCATAGACTATTCGAACATAGTCACTAACTGGCCGTATGGAGATATAAACTGGTCGGAAGGTGTTACAAACTGGTCGTAAGGAGTTACAGACTGGTCGTAACTACACATGGACTGGTCGTGATTGAATTCTAGCTGGTCGTAAATGATAAGGACCTAGTCATAGATCATATTGCATTAAGGTTCGTCCGATATATTCTATGTGTGTTCGGGAATCGTTGTATGCTGCTAAGTACCGCTAACGACTCGTGGTCGAAAAGAGTTTCTGAGTCACAACCGATCGTGCATGAACCTATAGGGTCACACACTTAAAGGGCAAGGATTTGTTTTAGATGGTGATCTGAATTCTTGTAGGCCTTGAGTTCCTAATGAGTCTCAAGCTGGAGACACATTATGGATGCCTATATATAGAGGGGCGGTGGCATAGGGTAAGACATCCTTTTGGAAGAACTCACAAAACCCTAATAGCCATGCCTTCCTCAATCATGTCGTCGGCGCTAGCACTCCAGCGTGTGGTGTCCCTACCCCGTATGTGTGGATAACTTAAAGGTGTTGTTGCGAAGCATCAGCACTAGGACAATCCGCAACTCGTGACGATCTCAGGAGCAGGAGGAGAAGACGTGCGGTGAGCACAACTACTACTGCATCAACTCACTTTATCGGCTCTACTTTCGCTACGAGTCTGCACGTCTAGTGGTAATCTCATGATCTATTACTAGCGGAGGTTCCTTGGTTGTGCGGCAAATTGTTTGTTTTGTGTTATTGTAGCCTTCCCGCGATCCTTCAGTGGTATCAGAGCCATCCTGTCTAGTTTTAGATTCAAATTAGATACATATTGTGATATGTGGGGTGATAGATGTGATCTATTTCTATTTTTTGTTGGTCATTCTATATGATAGATTGTTTTTTGGCGATGGTTGATATGATTGTCTATGCATGGTGGTCTTAAGATGGGTTTATGATCGTTATTCCGTGATCATGTTTTCATGGTCGTATCATGACTTGCCTCTACCAGTCGATTTTTGCTATTGGGGCAGACAGTGATCGTAAATCCATAGGGCACGTAAAGATCAATCTAGTTGATCAAATCGGAGTTGTGATCGAAAAGGGGTTAATGTGATTAATCCAATGCGTTTTTCATGGATGGAACCGCCGAAAAGGACCTTGGTATATGGATAGGGCTATCTCCCTTCTGGTGCAGGTTGCCACCCCTATGGACTAGGATCTTAACTTGGTTTTGGTTTTGGTTTTGCTGGTTCACGTCATCCGTTAGATAGAATGCGATTCCATACCTAACTTGTTTTTGCAAGATTTTGTAAATAGTATGACCCATGATGTATAAGATGTATGTATGTGTGTAATATTCATGACCTCCGAGTCATGCTGATTGCAGCCCAAGACTGTCTATATTTGTATAACGGCCTGCGTGTCGACTTGTGATTCTTCTTCACTCCTTGTAATTTATCACTAGTGTTATTAGGAATAATGGCTTAGTGGGAGTACTTGGAGGATTTGGTCACTAGAGATATGACGAACAGGAAGCACAGTGATGGAGATCACCGTATGGAAGAGTCATACTATATCACAATGCAATGAGATTGCCTGTAAATGCCTTTATATTCCTGTTTATTTCTATGCATGTTATTTAGTTTCTTTAAATGCTTATAACATGGTAGAAGTTAATTCCCTCACATAATATTAAGTTAAATTGATGCCCTCCTAATTTTCTACACCATCCAAAGTTATGTATTTTAATGCTAGGTCTTGCTAAAGCAGAGTGCAATTAACTTTCCTTGACTAAAAGGATTTGTGTCGGATACTTACACACATAGCATTGGTTTAATTTGACAAGGTCATTATAACGGTTATGGACCTTGGGGAATAGGGTTGGGTGCTAGAGCATAGAGATGTTTCCCAACAATAAGAGTCATATGAAGATATGATTAGCAAAGGGTTGCTTACTAAATTCACTAACCTTCTAGCAGTGATGCCAAAGCTCACTAGTAGATTAACTGATTTTGGGTCTTGAATCACTGAATGTCATAAGAGGGATATGGTATTTAGTGGGAGTATCTTTATTAAATTGTTTAATAGAAGTTATTTTTCTTAAACATATGTCTTAGTTCTGCATATTTTATGTTGTAGATCATGGCACCAATCTGTACACATCCAAAGATTGCTTTACGTTCGATACTTGAAAAGGAAAAACTGAATGGAATAATTTTTGCGGATTGGTCCCATAACCTAAGAATTGTTCTTAAGTAAGATAAAAAGGAACATGTTCTAGAGGAACCAATTCCAGATGTGCCTATTGAAAATGTTACTGTTGCTCTTAAAAATGCCTACAAAAAGGCATGCGATGAGTCCCTTGATGTTAGCTGTATCATGCTTGCTTCTAGCACTGGGGATGTACCTCTATCTCTCACGGCCGACTTAGAGGAGACAAGGGCGAGGGCGGCGACAAGCTGTGATGGTAGAGCTCCTGCGAAGATGCGAGCA
Source organism: Ampelocalamus luodianensis (assembly GCA_036346255.1). NCBI lineage: Eukaryota > Viridiplantae > Streptophyta > Magnoliopsida > Poales > Poaceae > Ampelocalamus > Ampelocalamus luodianensis. Next base: position 23,473 of record JAYEVH010000347.1, on the reverse strand, counting down.
CGGTGCGTCCCTAGGCCTAAAAATCCATTTTTGTCAACATGAAGTGATGAGGGCAATGAACACGACCGGCATGGGGTGGCGATGAGTCCATCGAACTCGGAGAGGATGAAGTCGTCGGCATCGCATCTGAAAAACTTCTCTTCAATGCAAGTTCAGGGAGCTAAATGGCACAATCTTGCAAGTTCAAGGGGGTTGAGAAAGTAAAATACAAGTTTAGGGAGCTAAGTGGCACAATCTTACAATTTCAGAGATCTACAGTGCAGTTTTCTCATTTAAAAACTACTCTCAATGTCAAGTTTCAGTTACTTGGATTTGAAACTTTATCAATAGTGCCTCAGTTGGAAAGCGCATCTCCGTGTCTATGAGGTCATGGATTTATCCTTGGCCTTTATAATTCTCGGTGTGTGACTATGAGTTGTACGTGGCTTCTCCAAGCATAACCACAAATTGCTCTATTTTTTCATATTACAATGTAAAATAATCTCACTAAATATAGTTTCTAAAAATTATATCTCAATATCATATTTTGGTTATTGGGATTCAAATATTTGTCAATAGTGTGTCTCAGTGGGAAAACGTGTATCCGTGCTCCCTGGGTCGTAGATTTATCCTTGTCCTTGCCCTTCACAATCCTAGGTGTGCACTAGTAGCACACTTGCATGTATATACATGTTATGTACGTGGAGTTTTTGGCCGTATTAGCGATTTTACGCCGTGTATTTGCAAGAATGGCCGTAGGCGTTCATTTTTTTTGGAAAAATGGCGCTATGCCACATGGTGACCATGCGGTCGAGTATCTAGCGCTAACAAGGGGCGAAACCATACATCGGCCGTGTGTTGGAGGAGAAACCACATGGACACTGTGCAGTGGAGGAGGCTGCCGCATGATGGCCATGCGGTGGAAGAGAAGCCGCACTGTGGCCAACTTTTCTCTCTCCTCTAGTGCATTGCTGGTGGTATGAATTTTTAGATACAGCATATGAGCTCAAAAAATCATGAAATTGTTTGTGGAGCCTCTCGAGATGGTGTACTTTCTTGTGTAATTTTTCCATAATTTTATTCATTTTGAATTCTTCCTCAAAAGTTCATTTAACTATATTGTTTGTAGGAATTTCTAAATATAGAAAATGAGCTCTAAAAATTATAAATTTTGTTTTGAAGGCTCCTTACACAGTGGACTTGATTGTGTAATATTTCTACAATTTTATATGTGTTCTAAAATTATCTCAAAAATTAAGGGTTTAGGTCTCGAAAATTTGGATTTTAGGTTTCAGAAATTAGGGTTTCATGAATTCCCACACAAAGTACTCCTAATGAATAGGCTTATTCATATATAATAGATTAGGGTTTTGGAAATTAGGGTTTCATGCCAAACGTAAATTCGACCAAATACTACTCAAGTACTAATTAATTACAACTACTTAACTAATTGACACATGAAAACAGAGAACAAGGAGTGTCAATATTTCTAATGGAGTTGCAATGTAACTTTTCATACATAAAAGTAACGACATTTCAAGTGTTAAAAGCATTACATGATACATACTGGATTTATTGCAATTAGGATGAAGGAGTAGGGGGTATTATCATATGTACCCTAATCAAATAGGACACTCTTTGTTAATTTATCAGTTTAATGTGGATGATATTCTTTAATATTGTATTGTACTACATGCTAGATAAGCTTGAACATGAACCAACTAAGGGAAATACGTGGCATGCAGATCATATAACAATGTACCATAGCCTCCGACTCATGTGCGTTTCGAAGGCTACGGTATGTTGTTATATGATCTGCATGGCACGCATTTCCCTCGGTTGGTTAATGTACAAGCCTATCTAGTCTATGGTACAATACAGTATTAAAGAATATTATCCACATTAAATTGATGCCTTAACAAAGAATGTCCTATTTAACAATGTTATTCATAAGGGTAGTTAGATCTATCATCTATGCAATGATGCCTGTAACTAGTCTCTGCGGCGCCATAGCCACTGCCCCTTGTCTTAGGGCTGCCCACGGTGGCGGCGAGTGTCGAAGTCGTCTATGCCCTGCGATTCCATGATGTGGATCGTACAATAACAAACGTAACAAGGATGTAAATTGTATATAACTCACGTCTTCGATACGAAGTGCGCCCGAGAGACCAGATATGCTATGACATCGGTCGGTCTTAGTCGAAGGAGTCTTCCCCTTTCCTTTGCCGCGGGACTCCCCACGTTGGTGTTGTATGTCGAAGTCGTCCATGTCCTGTGATTCCATGATGTAAGTGTACCATACGACGATCGCTGGTCTCAGTAGCAGGAGCCTTCCCCTTGTCCTTTGAGTGAGTCCTGGGCTCCTCTAGTGCCTCCTCAACAGGGTCCGATATGTAAGGTTTCCACTCCTCGAAGGTCTCGGCCCGACGAGTAGTTCAAAGATGTATTTCTGCTGGATGAATGCTCTGTTGTACATCTCTAGGCCGTCGATCTATTGGAAGAAGTGGCAGCGCATCTCGGGCTGCCATTACATGGGGATGAAGTTAAAAATTTATGAAAATCGATGTTGGGAGTGAAAAATCGATGTATGCAAAAGAAACACTTACGAGGTGGTACCCGCACGTGTAGTATACCCGGGCGGAGGTGTCTGCACTACCAAAAAACAGGAATTTCCCCAGTGTCCAAAACACTCGGGAATAAAGTTCCGTAAGGTCGTGGTCGGAAAAGGCACTTAGGATCTTTTAGTCGGGAAAACTGGTTTCCGAGTGTTTCCAGAGTTACACTCGGGAGAAATAGCTTTCCGAGTGTTACGATTTACACTCGAGAAACATCCAACACTCGAGAATAGTTGGCACAATGGGTTCAACACAGAACGGAATACTTTCCCGAGTGTCCGTTGAAAACACTCAGAAATCTAGCCATGTGGTGATCCAGCACGCATGCATATTCGCAATTTTCCTGAGTGTATGTCAAGTAAGGACACTCGGGAAATGAACAACATACTTTCCCGAGTGTATATCAACCAAGTACACTCAAGAATAGTTGGTTACACAGACAGCACCCATATATCCAAATATGCCAATAGCCCAAATGCCCAATGCAACGCTGACTGCAATTCCACAGTTATATTCTAGATTTCACCTAGAAAAAATGACATGATGGCATCCAAGATCCAACACACTAATACTTAAAAACAGTTTGTTAGCCCATGCACATAGCTACATATAACCGCATGCATATATATACACACAATCAAAATACATACCATAGCATTTATCCTCAAAGAAATGAAGGTAAAAGCAAAGACATACCATAATATGCTAACATGCCCCCACTATGTGGTTGGCTGATATATAAGTTAAAAAAAGGGAAAAGAAAGAAAGAATCACAAGAGCATAAACTAGCTGGCCAGAGTCACTCAAACTTCCAACGCCTTGAGTGCAGTACCGACAGCAGTATTCTACTCTCATTTGCTTGTTACCTTGCTGAGAAACTCATACACTTAGTGACCTAGTGGAAGAAGTAATATTGCAGGTCAGGAACAACACTGGGAAAGAGAATGACTAGAATTACATGAACAGGAAGGAGATGAAGAGTGTGAGTAGATCCCAGATCTCCTATGCTGTCATGCTTAACTTGGTCCATGCTAGAACCATGTGACGAGAGCAACCTCCCCTGCAATAGCCAGGACATTCATCACTTACAATCCAAGTATGATAATGCATTAGAACAAATTAGGCTACATAACACATAACAAGATATCGCCATATTGGCAGTGTACATATGCTTAATTCCCAACATAGTCAAAACACTAGCAAAGGTTTTCTCATAGAGCAAAAAATAAAAATAAAATGAGACGAAAGGAAAACAAATAAGTACTTACATGTGCCTCAAAGTTTGGGCTAGTCAGGTTCAATGATGATTTTCATCGACAATAGTACACGGAGATTAACTCACAAACAAAACAATTTTCATTACAAGTGCCATGATAGGGTAATGAACGTTAACACTAGTAGAGTTCACATATAGGCACACTTAAAAATTGAACATCTAATATAGCCTAGTCAAACTAGTCAAAATGAGTAAGCAGTATATTTTTTGAATGCACACAAATCAACTATTACAGAAAGTTAATACATTTCTCATATTCTAATGCTTGAAGAATCATTTCCACCTGAAACAAAAAATAAATATAGTAACAAGTAAATACCCTGCACCAAACAGAAGATAAAAACAAAGAAAAACAAAAAGAAACATAAATATAGTAACAAGTAAATAACCTACACCAAACTACAATAATAAAATTGAACAATATGAAAATAATTCTAAACTAAAGCATAAGACGATCAAAATATCTGTCAAGTTTTAGTAGGATATACAATCAAACCATGTTTATCCCCAATAAATAAACAGAGTGAATGGTTAAACAATTCCCATATATTATTAAATCGACCAAATTCTTAAATACTCAATGCAATGCCAGTGATAGAAGGTTCACTATATACTTAATCCTTTAGCAAGAAAGCTACCAAGCTAAACCTTGCCAACCGACTTAATAAGCATAACAAGGATAAATTAAGGGAACCATGATTACAAAGAAAATGTAGCATGGCATGATTCTAGCAAGTTGCAGGAGATAGCATATAAGGGAGAAAGAGTAGAGACGGTACCCTTGCTACGCTTAAATTTCTCGGTTGTGGTTGGACAAGTTGGTGTCTAGAGGCGTAAGACATCATTAGTAGTAATCACATGAGCCCAAGAATCAGACCGCCACATGCAAGGTTCGATCCTAGAGTTATTTGGTAAGATAGAACCTCTTTGAATTGTTGGGTTTTCACATTGTCAATTCAACAATTCAATCATGTATGTCCGCTTAACCACTAATTGGATGTAGCAACATCAGATGCAAGTATGAGATAACATGGAGAACCTAGCCGAGAAGGGGCAGACTTAGCCAACAATGAATTCACAAGAAGGGGCTACCTATTATCAAAGTAAGTTTCATGTAGGAACAAGAGAAGCAATACAAGTAGCCCTTACCCCAGAACATGTATTGTAAATAAGAACTCTTAGTCATGTGTCATCAGTCTCTCTACCAGGCATGAGGCAACAATGACAAAACCTTTGTTAAACTCTAACCTATAATAAACAATGTCATATAGGATAAGATTCGAAGCTTTAGAAAAATAACATGTTATTTACATGAAATGAATTGAGGGTCAAGTCCAGAAGGCCCACAGACAATGCTAAATACTACTCCCTTTGTTTCTTTTTGGTGGTCATAAATCTGGTAGAGCATAAATCAAATATATATGTTCATATAGTATAGCAATATATAATCAATAATTGAAAGCAAAACATGAGGTAGAGAAGTAGCTAAATTTTTTTACAACTACCTAACTTCTCTAAATCGACAAATTATTCACTTGATTTCCCATGAGCAATTCAACAAACAGTTAGCACGCATAAACCAGAATTGATGTGCGCTCAAATTTCTTTTGAGCAATTCATCAAACACCTTCCGTGCAAGGGCTGAGGGTCGAGCGAAGTGGTACTGGTGGCCGGAGTCCACGCCGGCCGGGCGCGGTGCTAGAGAGAGTAGCATGGCCAAGGGAGGCGCGCTGACGGCTGGGGAGGCAGAGGCGCAAGCGAGCGCACGGGGCCGAGAGCACGAGGGCGAGCCGGACCTAGACCCGGACGGCACTGGTTGGAGCCCAGGGGAGGACCCACACGTGGGCCAGGAGGCATAGAGGCGAGCCGAGCAGCGGCGCTGGCCACCAGGACGCACTAGGGGAACCAGAGGGGAACAAGGGCGCAGGGGCGCCGGCGGTAGCGACACGGTTGGGGAGGTGGCGCCTTGGAGCAGGGGCCAGACGCGGGCTGCATTAGGGTGGCACTGCAGCCGGTGGCGGTGGGCGCTAGGAGACCGAGCCAGTGGTAGGCGCCAGGGAGGAGGAGGACAGCGGTGCCGGAGGAGGGAGGAGGCGGGCGGCGCCGGGAGGAGGAGGAGGGGAGGAGGAGCGCCGGCAAAGAATGAGGAGGGGGGAGGCAGCTACGGGAATGAGGAGGAGGGTGGAGGTGGCTACGGATTGGGGGTGTAGGGTTAGAAGAGAAAAAGAGGCACGAGCGGGAAAAAAAAGTGGTGTGACGGGGAAAAAGGACACGACCGAAAAAAAGCGACGCGGGACGGAAAAAAGGACGCGGGATGAAAAAAAAAGTGTCTCGAGTGTTTTCGTTTTGATGCGCTCAGGATTATATATTGTTTCCCGGGTGTTATGGGAAACACTCGGGAAAGTTAATTTTACCGAGGGTTGATTCCTCTTCCCGAGTGTCCTATGAAACACTCGGGACCTGCCCGAGTGTTTTCGTTCAGACACTCTAGAAGTATGTAGGTACTCAGGAAAAACATGTTTTCTGGTAGTGCTGGGTGTGTGGACTGAATGATTCCTGCCAGCTCATCACACACATTGTGGGACCGAAAACCGTGGTGGTACCGGAGCATCTTTTATTGAAAAATCTGGGTATTGTAGATATTTGGCCTTCTGCGCAAGCTACTTGAACTTCTGCAATATCCTCACGTAGAAGTTTACCGATAAGTCCATATCTAGGTATCATAGAAGTTTCGTTGTACATAACAAGACAAGGAGGATAAAACATTAAATTACGACACTGAATGATGACCAGATGAGTTGGGTCTGTTAGGGCAATCCTTCATTGAGTGCCTAGGGGTCTTGCATATCCTACACTTGATTGTGCGGCTAAAACTGGTACGTTGGCTGGCATCCATGTCATTCTGGAAGCACCACGTCGACCGTCGTCCCTTCCCTCTTGTCTTTGAGGCCTTGTTTGGGCCCCATTGCACCCTGTCTGGCCAAAGATCCTTGTAGTTCATGTCCAAACCGTATGAGTGAAGCTCTGCACTCCACGTACTGAAAAGGTACTGCATGTCGTAGTACTCGAAGATGTACGGTGTAGACATCTACCTCATTTGTGCACACGCCTTGTACACATACGAACATGGCTTGTGCAGGAGCTTCGTCTTGTTGTAGGTGCATGTCGTCACTACACCCAAGGTGGATGCCTGTTTCCTTTCCTTCCTGGCATGACTGTTGACATATTTTTGCCAAAGCCTGATCTCATACTTCCTACTGAGGCCATTGATCACCCAGATGTCGTGCATTCGGGCCTTCTCCATTTTCTAGTCCATGTGCCTCTGCATGTTCTTGGACCACCGCTTACCTTCCTCCACCTATTCTTGGCTGCGGTGGCTCTATTGACGAGATAACCAACAGTGCGAGTCCATGTCTCCTCGATGATCGCAGTGATAGGGAGGCACCGCACACCTTTAAGGACGCCGTCGTACACCTCGGACATATTAGTTGTCATAATCCCGTACCTTGCATCGTATGTGTCATAGAGAATGGACTATTTCTCCAATTCAGGAGTGTGGTGATCAACCCACTCCGAGAAAGTTATGGCACTGCTGGGTTGCTCTCCCTCCATTACCTCCAAAGTGGACTCTCTTGTATGTCTCGTAGTCTGGTGTTCGAGGTCTCTCCAGATGGACTCAAAATTCTGCCTCTGATTCTGCAGACGTAATATCTTGAATGTCTTCACAACTTCCTGACTACGGAACTACGTGAACAAGTTTGATGCAAGGTGCCTCATGCACCACCGAGTTTGCACATTGTTTCACTGGTGAGGGGGTCCTGTCCCATGCTGCATGGTGTTGAGGGCTACCAACAACCCAGTATTGCGGTATGTGATAAGGCATACGTTGCGCCGGTCTCCCACCACCACCTGCTTCACATTCGTCAGGAGCCAAAGCCAACTGGATGTGTTCTCACTCTCCACAATGGTAAATGCTATCGGGAGAAGCTGGTCATTCGCATCGGCCACCACTGCGGTGAGAATGGTGCCCTTGTATCTCTCGGTGAGGGAAGTGCCATCCATCATGAGCATAGGACGATAGAACTTGAAGCCCTCAATGGCCTAGGCGAAAGCCCAGAATACCCGGTCCAGTATGAAGCTATTGGACCCTCCATCAGCATCTTCACTTTCAAGCTTGTTTATGTACGTGTCGGGGTTTGATTCAGCAATCTGGTCAAGCAATCTCAACACAAGGTTGTACGTCTCTTCATATGTCTCGTATATAGACTCGATGACCTTCTGCTTGGCTCGTCGGACCTTGCTGACTGGATAACCAACCAGATTGGTGACTCCTGACATAGCATCCTGGGGGAGACGAACACGTCCGCCGCAACTAGGTGGCTATTGAGGCCTACCACATATGCGGAAGTCACATTCCGATGATATTACAGGAGCTCGCTAAGCTTGCAAGTGTGGTCAGTCACCACCTCGACCGCGAAGACCGAGCCGAAGATCTTTGCTCGGTGAGCGCTAACCTTGCCAGGGCAGCCTTCTACTATGCACTTCACTATGTAATGTCTTGGGTTGGACTGGTGTATTTGGTACACACGGCTGATGGACAAGGCATACCGTACTATAACTTGCTGCACGGTCGTCTTGCTAGGGAAGCGTTGTCTAACTAAGAGGGTGTTGACATCAAACCCCCACTGGGAGCCTTCTTCTTGCGGAAGTACAAGGGAACGCACCGCGATATCATCAAGTCTCGATGCCACGTAAGGCACCTCCAATGACACAATTCCCCCAGTTGGACCACCGGCCTGGTGTGCATCCTCGTTGCTACCATCCGAGCCTGGATTGGCGTCCTCGTAAGACTCTAACCCAAGAGGCTGGTTTGATAGTTACTCGTGGCAGTCAATGCGGGCCGACCACCACAATTCCGCCCTCCTCTCATTTCGCACCAAATTATGCGTGATTCTCTCCTCCGAGACAACACATTCTGTGCTACTGTCTTCAAGCTTGGCCTGCTGTTACCCGCTTGTAGAGGCCCCGGTATCATTAAGGTTTCCCGATGCCCTACGTACGAAATTCACGTACACCATCGGCCTCCCGTAAATGGACGCCTCAGGATGGGAGGCAATCTGCATGTACTGGATCCATTCTAAGCTTCCATTCACCTTGATGAGCTCCCATACGGCATTCGTGCAGGTGATCCCTTTGATCACAAGTTTCTTTGTTATTGCCTCCGTGACGAACTCCTTCCAAATGTAGCTTCGAAGCTCGTGAATAATTATCACGTCGAGCCCTTCCGCCCGGACCACCTTGTACTAGCATCTTGACAGGTCTAACCCATCGGTCCGACCCATACAAGACCATTGCCATAAACGCTACCAAGTCTTGCATGTTCAAATTACTTGAAGCCACAAAACCCTATCTCACGGACATGATATAACAAACAATGACGACAAATTGCATGCAAGTGATCGATTATATATGTGTAATTAAATATGAATAATTAATAAATTACCCACAATTTGATTACTCATCGAAAATTAATTACGAGTAATTAATTACTACCGTGCTTACCACTATTAAACCGCGTGTTCATTACCACTTAATTACTTACGACTAACTAATTTGCACTAAATTAGTTATACCTAACTAATTGCTAGTAAACTAATTACGATCGATTAATTACCACTAAATTAATTACGAGTGGTTATTTTCCATCGATTTAACATGTGGATCGATAACCACTAAACTAGTTACGACTAATTAATTACCACTAAACTAATTATAACTAATTAATTATGACTAAACTAATTATAACTAATTAATTACGACTATTTAGTTTCAACTCGTTTTGAACCACTGACTAGTTCACACTAAAATAACAAAGCCTATGAGCATTACGACTGATTAATCACCACAAAGAATCATGCACTAATAAATTACGGATACCATAACTACAACTATATTATAAATGTTACAAAACAAGTTGTATTAATGACGACTAGTGACTAAGACTCGATTAACTACGACTACAGTAATAACGATAAAGCATCCGACAAATTACTTGACCTTCGAAGCAATAAAAAAGAGCCGAGCGACAAGCAACGAAGGAATCAAATAATTGCTCTCCAAAAAATATAATTATGTTAAGTTCTCGAGTTCTCGCCATGAGCACGAGCGAGAAGCAAAACACAACTAAGATTAGCGATGAGTAATCGCGAGTTCGGTATTTATAGCCGAAGCGATGAGGAGGGCGTTTCTCTCGCATGCATGAATGCATGCACATGCAAGAGACAACGATCGACGGGAACCGATGGAGGTGATGGGAGGTGACGGGAGGAGGTGACATATTTTTCGGTGGAAAAGGAGTCGTGGGGTTGCTTGTGGATGGGAGGCCGATTTTTTTTGTTTCTCCGAAGAACTGGACCGGTTCGTGGGGGGGCCCAACGCGTGGATGGGCCACCGCACGATGGCCGTGCGGCAGGGCTGACGTGCCGGCTCATAGGTGAAGATCATGCGGTGGCCGTGCTATTTTTGCAAATAACGAACGACGACCGTCATTCTTGTAAATATGTGACGAAAAAGCGTCAATACTACCAAAAACTCATATACGTGAGTTGTGGTGTTGTGTACATATACCATTGTAATCTAAAAAAGAAGAATGCGTTCATACACTGGCGTAAAGAGCTGCGTAGAGCATGGAAAAAAACAAATTATTAGTACGTAACTTGAATTAATTTCCTTTTGCTCGAAGAGGGATTAAATTAACCATGATTTCTCCACCTAAAACCTGCAAATCTGCTGCCAGAAAGCTACGTCGAACTGCTGTTTGCGTACGGGAAGAAAGAGGCGCATGCGGCCCTATAAACTCTCTCTCTCTCTTCCTACGAAATATCTCTCTCTGTTTCGTTTGTTTTACAGATCTCCTTATAAACTCTCTCTCTCTCTTCCTACGAAATATCTCTATCTGTTTCGTTTGTTTTACAGATCTCCTTTTTTTTACCGTCAAGTATTTTAGGTACTATTGCATACAAGAGATTTGTAAAGGCTATTTTCTCCTTTAGTAAGTTTTAAAATTACCAAGTAATATATTTCTAAGCAATTATATCCAATGGCTATATTTCTATCATAATTAGGGTCCACCGGATTGAAGTTGAGATATTTTTCTTTAGAGACTGTCCATTTATAAGGTGATTGAAATTTTTTTAAGTATAAGTCACCTCTTTTATCCATTGGATCAATATTCAATTGCATAACACATCAATCTCTACACAAATATAATGATCACAACAAGTGATTTAAACTTAAGAAAATTTCAGGCGACTTAAAAATAGCAAGACTGTTTTCTTTATTGTAAGAATTTCTAGCATATTTATCATTTTTCTTAGCAACTCTGAAACATCTGTCATCGGCTTTTAATATATAATAATAGGTTCATTCCTTTTTAAAAACCACATAAGTGCTTCTCTCTAAAAAGGGAGGAAAATCGGATGGCAGCATTTCATTTAATTATTCAGTAAACGATTTGGCTGAAAGAAGACCCCAAAAGATGCTACTAAAATGCTGCTCTTCCCCTGTCCGTTCTCGCTAGGACGGCTCATCTGCTGTCTTGCTTTTTCCCTTGCAATTTCTCTTCATTTCTGTGAACACCGAAAGGACCAAAGCTATTTGCTTAAAATTTCGGTTGTTGCTTGTCACCTTGGGCCAAACCAAATTGTCAGTGTCGCAAGAGAATTTGCAGGCAGCCTAAGACACAAAGTAATGGACGCACCTTCACCATCGTGGACTCAAGAGGTCCTCGATTTCGCAGACTTGCTGCTGGTCTCGAGAAATTCTGGGCCATCTTTTTGTGGATACCGGCGGCCCAGTGCCTCTTTCAAACTGCCTGCTGCATATGGAAATCTTTCTGAAAGAAGAATGTACATTATTAGTACACTACATATGAAAACTCTAGACCTAGTTACAGATATATACAGAGCAAACTGCTTATACGTAGACCATCATTTTTATTGCAGGGGAAGCAAGTATACTTAAAAATGGGCATAGATTATGTTAGTTATGCTAACATGTTACTCCTACTCCATGGTCGGTCCAAGCAATGTGGGAATAAACCATGTTCGTTGATTTGATTTGGATGTTAATCAGACAACTGACAGAAGAGAGACCAAATGGTTGGCCTTTTAGAATGTGAGACCAAATGGTTGGGATATTTGAACAAAAATCGGTGGCCCTTTGACATTAGTCTGGAGACACTTTCTGGTTCTTGGAACTTCTCGGTGGAGAGGCAAACTAAAGAGGAGGAATACAGAGAAAACCAGTGATGGAGACTAAGAGTAGAGGATATTCCGATAGATATCCAAGGATGCAGCCGTCACCTCCCCCGCCTCTACCTCTCCCAAGGGTATTGATGCCTACTGCTTGTGCTCGCAAGGCCATACATTTGACTCCACCTCTTGGTGTTCTCCTACCATCCTCTACAACTATATCCATATGGCAATACATATGATTCTATAACAATTATGTGGTGTGAGCAAGCACTACCATTTCGAAAAACAAAGAAATAGTCAGACAGAAAGAAAAAAATGCAATGCTGTACCTAGTAAAAAGAACAGCTAAGCAGGTGCAATTCAACTGAACCCGCTTGTTGTGACTTCTTATATTGGTTTCAAATATACAGTTTGACAACAAATTATTATGTTGCATGCCCTTTTCCCATCTTAATTATATCCCCTTGGAAACATGGGAATTTTTCTAGAGTCGTGTAGGAACTAGACCGTTTTCTGTGAAATTCATGTGTTTCGAACGAGTCCTGTATTAAATTTCAATCAGGGAACTATCTTTGCATACATATGTAGCTTTGTTGAAATTGTTAGAAATAGAAGAGTATAATTCAGACAATTTGGGTGCACCTAGGCTTATGAGACTGCAAGGATACATTGTACCATTGTAGAGAATCAAGATCCTTTCCTCGTACATCTGTTTCCTCTTTGTGGTTGGGAACAAAACTCTTTTTCAGATTAGCAAATAAAGGTTAGACTAGTGTAGAGTGGAGCCCAAAGTATGGAGAGGCGTGTCTGATTATTCGCACAATAGGATTATTCTTTAGCAACTAAGTAATTAACTTTCTCCCATAGGCACAGTTGACCCAAAAAAAATGCTAAGATACTCATATATGCTCACTGTATAAAGGCTTCGTAGTTTTGAGATTTCAAGTATTTATTTTAGAAAACACATATTTTAGCAATAAAAATGTACACAGTCCTTTCTCAAATACAAGTTGTTGCTAACATCAACGGTCTACGATACACAATCTTGATCATTAATTAATTTTATAGGAAACTACGAAAGTCTTTTTACGACGGATTTACTAACATTATTTTCTTCTATCTAATCTATATAGTTTTGTGGAAAAAAAAACCAAGAAAGTTTAAGTATGCACCCAAACGAGTTATATTTAAGGACGAAGGGAGTGCACTTTCACTCATGTAGAGTACTCCCTCTGACCAAGAATGTATAATGTTTTGGATATCAACATGATCTCCAATATCCAACTTTGGTCATTACTTTGCATATGATTATGTTGGTAAAATTTACAAAATTATTATATTACAAAATTATTTATGATGTCAAATCTAATGATACTATTATCTCATGAACAATGTAAACAATTTTTTTTACATATTATTAGTCAAAGGTAAATAAGTTTAATTGCATGCTTTCTAAAATGTCATACATTTCTGAACGGATAGAGTATAATGTACCCAAAAAAAACAGATATACAATATGCTTGACCTAGCTGCAACTGAATACATGATTTAGTATATATACACTGTAAGAGAGCCAAGCTCACAAGCATCAGCACCGTAATCACTAAAGAAGAATCCAAATTCCCAAATCTTCAAATCCATTTTGCTCTCAAGCATATGAGCATATATTCACTCCCCAAAACAAATGCAATCATAGAAGCAGTGGCGGAGGGAGGGGGAGACCAGCAGGAGACCTGCCAAGAATTTGATTTTACCCCTTTGATTTCCTATTCAAAAATAATTTGTAAGACAAGTATGACCTTCAAAGATTAACAGATATACTTTGTGTTTATATATATATTTATTCACATCGGATCCCACTAACTTTTTGCTAGGATAGAACTTTGATTTTTCTATCCCATTTGCCATCCCATGTGCTGCTAATTTAGATAAACCTCTTCTCTCACCCGTCTATTTTGTCATAGTTCTATTTGTTTTGGCTTCTTAATTCCTCAAATAGGATGTTGTCACAACTCTTTCGGCCAACCAGATTACTACTTTAGCTAATGTAAGTTATACCAATCTAACATATGTTAGTTTCTCTATCTTCTATTTGTCTATATTTTGTGTTTATGCATCATGCAATTGTAAATTGTAATATTATTGATGTTTAATGTATGCCTAATACGCAAATATTTTGTCACAGTTACATTGAATTTCTATGTTTTTTTCTGAGTGTATAATATGAGAAGATCGTGTTGTTTATCCGGCTCCCCTATATTTATTTTTTGGCTCTACCACTGCATACAAGCCATTAATACACACAGTATAAAGCCATCTTTAGACCATTAGTCGCTGCCGACTCATGAGCTCATTTTGCAGGCATATTCTCAGAGAAGAGCAGTAGAGCATCGATCCTTAGGGCACATGCTGCGTTCGTGTTGGCTCAGCTCAACTCTCTCGAGGGTTTGATCATCTGTGATGTGAAGGAGCTGAGCTGGTGATACTATGACAGATTGACAGATGGTACGCCTAAAACGAGATCTATTATTGGGCAGTCCGATAAAGTTGGTCAGGCAGGATACGATTCCACGGTGGACAGTGGACGCACGGCACAGCTGAAAGAGATCGATTGTTGTCATGGAAAGGGAAAGGAGAGACTAATTACTTCAAGAGATCACTTGTAAGTTGGCACAAAAGCTCACATGGTTGCAAGATTCTTTTTCAGAGAGACACTGTTTAACAAAGTCCCTGAAAATATAGAATTAATCAGCAGAGGATATGCGTTCTAAAACGAAGAAGAGATGGAATTAGTGGCAGGTATTATATCCAAGGATGTTGTTGTTGTTTTTTCATCTGGAGTCTGACGATGCAGAATTGGTCTCGGTGTGCTGTCAGGTGGGGTTTCTATCCGCAGGAGTTTGTTATGATGGAAGTGTTGAACGTACGGCTGACAGCACCTTAGCTAGATCATGTGTCAGACGTCGACCGCGTAAACAGTCTCCTTTGCGCATAGGGGTGAAACTGGTAAATGATAATCTGTTTTATCCGTTCTTCGCATTTGAGAAAATACAAATATGATAAGCAAAATCTGCATCCGAATTTAAAACGAATACAGATATTATCCGCCTTTTTTTGCTGGAAATGAATTCGGATGTGGTATAAGAAATTCCACCGAATCCAGATAGTATCCGTATTCGAGTCAGCAAATCAACAGTCGCTAGCGCAGCACAAGGCACAGCATTCCCAAATCCCAAGTCTCAAGTGGTCAAGCGGCCAAGCCCATCCATGGGCCATGGCCAATACGGCCATGCTGCTATGCTGCAGTGCTAGCATCACTAGCATGCTGCTGTGCTGCAGTGCCAGGGTGCCTAGCTGGAGTGGCCGAGTGGCCGCTGGTTGGTGCCAGTGTACCACACCGCCACTGCAGTATTGTAATCGCTATCGCAAAGATAGGCACTGCTGGAATTAATACGGGCTAGGTCTAATTTTAATTCTAATTAATTCTTGAAAAATCCCAAAGACCCATATGCACGTACTAAAATTGTTTGGTCCTATATGGAGGGTTAAAGAGGAGTTACACCATCTTAAAAGGTGGAGCGTGGTAGCCCTCCTTGTGGAATTGGAGAGAGCCAATACACACGTGCTCGCCGCTCGCTCGCCTCGCCGAGCCGTGCGGTGCGGTGCGGTGTGCGGTGCAATGCGTGCGCGTGTCCGCGCGCGTGTCGAGTGTGGACGCGTTTTTCTTTATCTATTCGAAAATCGAAACGCATTGACTCGTAGTAAATGACATTAACAAACGGTAACGGTTCAGTTACTGGTGAGTAATGGTTGTGGTTAACACTAGTTGATGGCGAATCAATGGCGATCGCTTCTTGGTGAATTAAAAGCCTATGGGCTCTTTGTTTTTGGCTATTTATTTTTCGAAGAATAGAGTATCGCTCTTTTTCTCCTCTCCGCTTCACAAAAGACTAAGACAGTAACTCTACTGCTTTGTTGCTATCTCTGGCGATCTCCATCCCGGCGAGGCACGTGTCATGGCCGCACGGAGAGTAGGCCTCAAACCCCGCCCTGAAGGCTTGCACGGCGGGACGAATAAGGTTTTTTGAGAGTTCGCGCAGCGCGCTACTTCCTCTTCATCCGATTCTCGCTACACTTACATCAACTACACGACTACTATCACGACGCCCACTACGCCATGACGAACGATGACCTCACCAAGACTCTCCCGCCACGCTGCTCCTTCCACCGGATCTCGGCACGGCTATCTCGCGCTTGTTGTTTGGTTAGCTTTATTATTCGTTGTTGCCTTGAACACCGAGATAGGTATGCTAGTTTCTTTTTCTAGAAATTCATATGCCTATAGTGTTCTTGTTTACTGCTTTGTTAAAATGGCTAGAGTAATTTCCATGATTTATATAGTATATTTCGGATTAAAGTAATTCAAAAATGCTCATATATTCAAGAGGCACTACCTCATCAGATCGGCGATCGCTAGAGTGCTAGTGCTTCAGACTCTCTCTCGTAGATGTGTAGGTTACGTAAATCGCACTCGTGATCGTCAAAGTGGATAGTTCTAAGGATAATATGAAGGCACTAAGATATGTGAAGAGAAGATCAAGTCTATCAGGAAAATGAGAAACTCCGGAGTAATAGCTTTGGATCATATCCAAACAGCTAAGAATCTAGCAGATCCCTTCACAAAGGGTTTATCACGGAATGTGATAGACAATGCATCGAGGGAGATGGATTTGAGACCTATGTGAGTTATACCATAGTGGTAACCCATCCTATGTGATCGGAGATCCCATAAAGTAGGATTGGCAAAACAAGCTATTGGTTAACTGGAAGAAGAGTACCTTTACAGACCCACTCTATTGGAGATGCAATTCTCTCCTATATCTGTATGGCAGGTTCGTTTTTATTTTAATGTGTTATGTGGTTTGTTTAAGCAAAGATGTTGTCCTATAGAGCAGTCTTGAAAGAACACACCTATATAAGCCCGACTGCTAGTCACAGTCTATGAGATAGGGTAATCTCTAGGAAGCTCATAAATAGGATAGGAGTATTGACTTATATGTTCCAACCCGCATGGGATACACGATACCTAGTATCGCTTAAGGACTTAAGTGAAATTTATTCACACAAAACTCACAATTCAAGGCTTAGTCCATTGTGCGATTGTGGATAAGTGTAACTTCTGTTCTTAGGTGGATGTTCAACCTAACAGGTCTCTATCTAAATACTGTATATCAAAACAATACGTGGATCAAGACATTTGACATGTGCTCTTGGGATCCGTGGAGGATTGTTGGAATTAATACTGCTAGGCCCATTTTAATTCTAATTAATTCATGGAAAATCCCAAAGGTCCATGTGCACGTGCTAAACCGCTTAGTCCCGCATGGAGAGTTAAAGAGGAGCTACACCATCTTAAAAGGTGGAATGTGGTAGCCCCTTGTGGAATTGGAGAGTGCCAATACATGCGCGTGCGCTCGCCTCGCCACGCCTCGCCGAGCCTAGCCGTGCGGTGCGGTGCATGCGTCCGTGCGCAGGCGTGTCGGGTGCAGGCGCATTTTTCTTTATCTATTAGAAAATCAAAACGCACCGACTCGTAGTAAATGGCATTAACAAACGGCTGGCAGTAACGATTTAGTTACTAGTAAGTAATGGTTGCGGTTAACACTGGTTGATGGCGAATCAATGGCGACCGTTTCCTTGGCGAATTAAAAGACTTTGGCCTCTTTGTTTTTGGCTATTTATTTTCTGAAGAATAGAGTATTGGCTCTTTTTCTCCTCTCCACTTCACGAAAGACTAAGACAAAATTTTACTATTTTGTTGCTGTCTCTGGCGATCTCCATCCCAGCAGAGCGTGTCGGCCGCACTGTGAGAGCGGGCCTCCCAACCCTCGCCCTGAAGGCTTCCACGAGCGAGGACGAATAAGGTTTTAGGGGAGCGTTCGCGTGACTGCTCGCTGCTTTCTCGTCATCCGATTCTCTGCTACGCTTACATCAACTACATGACTACTACCACGACATCCACTATGCCATAACGAACGACGACCTCACCAAGACTCCTGCCGCTTGCTGCCTTCCACCGGATCCGGCATACGCTATCTCGCGCTTGTTGTTTGGTTAGTTTTATTATCTGTTGTTGCCTTGAACACCGAGATAGGTATGCTAATTTCTTTCTTTTAGAAATTCATATGCCTATAGTGTTCTTGTTTACTCGCTTTATGAAAATGGCTAGAGTAATTTTCATGATTTATATAGTATATTTCGGATTAATGTAATTCAAAAATGCTCATATATTCAAGAGGCACCGCCATCAGATTGGCGATCGCTAGAGTGCTAGTGTTTGAGACTCTCACCGAGATGTGTAGGTTACGTAAATTTGTTCTACTAAGATTTGTCGCAAAGTTGTAGGATATTCATATTCGACCGAATTAAGTACATATTCAATTCGAATTCATATTCGTTACAACCTTCGATTCGTGATTCATTCGAGAATGTTCGAATTCGATTTGTATTCGCTTTAAAAATATGGATTCATATTCGTATTCGAGACTATTCGATTTGTATTCGATCCGCTTCCACCCCTATGTATCCGCCCAATGGGGATTGGCATCCTCACTAATGCATATGCAACTAAAGTTGTGGAGTGCAAATGTCGTGACATTAGGTATATTTGAGTTGCCCGATCTAGGAAGAGTGTGCAAAATTAAATCCGTTTCAAATCAAGTGATTGTATGGAAAGCATAATCCTTAACCGGAAACGAAAACGATTTCAAGCCCTCGGATATGCATCTCATGTTAGCTCCTAAGATAAGTGGCTCCCAAGGATCAGTACTAACATGCACATATCCAACACAATATGGATCACGCCCATAGTCAAACATGCAAAAATATTAGAAGTATTATTATTTCAATCTCAACAAATAGGACCTTATGGCCCGATTTTCACGTAAGGGGTCAACCGCCAAATCAACATAAGACAATAAATTGCAGCTAAAATAAAACATGAAAAAGGTAAATTACCAGTTGGTATGCCCAAACCCATAAGAAACCAATCAAGTTAAAGCCGCATCCATCTGTTATCATCTAGAATTGGAGCGATAGTTAAAACCGATTCGCATACGATCTTACTCAAACAAGTGGGCAATCCGTTGAGTACAAAAGGTACTGCAAATCTTACACAAACTAATAAAAGAAATGTGTATGATAGAAACTATTCAAAGGAGAGGAAATTATACAAAGCAAAGGTTGACCACAGAAAGTCAGAGTGGCTTTAGTTTTGCGTAGCGCACCAATTTCATCCCTATACTTACCATCAGAATGCTGCTTACCAAACACAATTTTGACAAAAAGAATTTAAGTGACATTGATACAAATATAGATCACACAATACCAAAGTGGTAGCCCACTTTGATAAACTAAATGCATGACTTACCTGGTCATGTTAATACCAGTTGTTCCCATGTCAATTTTAATTAAAAGTATAACGATAATGTCTCCGAATCCAATTGGTCGTCCGTAGAATCGTGGACACGACTATTCGAATAGATTAATCCCTACGCAGGGTGCATCTTTACCCACATGACTCGACCAACCCGTAAGCCTTCTGATAATGACACACTTCCTGGATATTGTTTAGCAAGAAGATCCTATTGAGTTGAATCACCTCAGTAGATGAACCCCAAACTCAAGACAAGCTATATATATAACTTGCTAAGCGGGCACATAAGTTGTGTTTAGAATGCCGATCCAATGAATGAAATAAAAATAGTGCTCCTTGACATTATAAATTGCAATCTGATCCCTATGAACACATGATGCCCTCACATCACCGTGTTCCAACTCAATAAAACCTTCCCTTACTTAACCAAGCGACGCCCATTTCACCGCGTGTGGAAGTATGAGTGTTACTTGAATTAACGACGACACAAAATTTCTGGTCCTTATTGATCCGACAAGACTACCACAAGACTGATTCTTGTGCACGAAGGCACCCACACTACCAACCACTTGTCCAAATCAAAATCAGTTTTAAATGAACAAATTTTAGACTCAAAAATCAGTTTCAAGATGTGAACCAAAAGCATAAGAATAAAACTTGTTCGTTGTTTCCACAATTGACGAGATAACCTTGTCAACCAAACTACCAGATCGACTAAACTTGCATGGCTAAGCATTTATATATAGAGTAAATATCATCACATAACATCTAACTTAAGCATAGATGTATGGAAATATCAAGGATAACTCGCAAGAGTTAGGCATAGCTAACTAGACTCACAAATTATCGATATATCAAAATAGCATGCAAGCAAGCATAATTGCCATTTAAAATACTAGATTATCAAAAGCTAGGATCAACATGATGCAAGAGGATGCTTGCCTTGTTGGAAGTCCGCTTGTTCACTCTCGACGCCGTATTTGTTCACTTCAAGCACTTCGTAATCTAGAGAGAATGATATCGAATAAACATCGAAACACCGAGAAAATCCAAAGTGCTAAAAAATGCATGAGATTTACACATTAGTGAGATTATGATTTTAGATGATTTTAGGTGAAATTTTTAGTTCAATTAGAGTTCCTATGTGAAAGTTATAGTCTTTCAAAAATTAATTAGAAAGAAAATCATGAAAATCAGGTTACTGTAGCTTCAGCTGAAACTAACTATTTTAGTGAAAATTTATGGAATAGTGGTGTAGACAAAGATTACATGGTTAGACAGAGGATACAATTTTAAGAACAACACAATTTGATTCATCTCAATTGAGTTCTTATGAATTTCCTATGAATTTTCAAAGTCATGCTAATTTCATGTTGTAGACAAATTTTTTGGATTTTCGATTGGAAGCATGATCTTAAGACTTTATGCTATAGTCTTATGACTTTAGGCAAAGTACATACTAATGATTTTTAAGCTTTAATTGACCAATTTGTACTATCCATCTCAATTACCTAGTGCTACTCATGATACCACCATTGTCAAAGCATAAGGTCTATGTTATTTGATATACATATAACTACTCTTGCCTTCTAAATAACCTTACTCCTTTAGATTGAAATACTAATGGCTAGCCACTAAGAGGTTTACTTACGATCTTTGCATTTTACAAGTCTTTAGCTCTTGTTTGTTTTGAATAACAATACTAGTTTGTCATATTGGCAAGCTCTTTAGATCAACCTCTAGAAGCTATTTAACCCAACAAAGCTATTCTATTCACTTGTAACCGAATAAGACAAGAGCTTACTGAAATTTTAACTTGGCTAAGCTTGAGTGGATCTCATCTGCTACGCTTACACTTCATCAAAAGGAGTTGGTTGTCTTATGTTGGATTAAGGTCCAAAGCCTAACTCGACAATAAACCTTCTAAGAACTTGAATTTGGAAAAGTTATTAGTCCACTACCATAAGCAAGATTTCATCTCAACCCTTCTCTGCTTATGCAACCTACAAAAGAACAACTACTCTCGACTAAAATGCTACTAATTACTTCCTTTAAAAT
This sequence comes from Ampelocalamus luodianensis, assembly GCA_036346255.1. NCBI lineage: Eukaryota > Viridiplantae > Streptophyta > Magnoliopsida > Poales > Poaceae > Ampelocalamus > Ampelocalamus luodianensis. The sequence continues at coordinate 1,855 of JAYEVH010000347.1, read as the reverse complement.
TCAGCTTTCAAATTTGTTTATTCACTTAAATGACCTATTTGACATTCACAAAAGTGGATAACAATAGATGCTTGGATTTTGAGAAAGGGTTCCACTGAAACTTCAACTTTCTTCCTATTCACCTTCTTCTCTCTGCTCATATACTTATAACAAGACAACATTCTTAACCAAAAGCTACCAACTAATTTCCTACAAATTTCACTTTCAAAGCTGTTAATCCACTGGAGTGACCTACTGACATACACCACATTTGTTAGCATAAGAGAGTTGAGTTTGCAATTGGTTTCCCACTAACAATTCAGATTTTCACCTAACCACTTTCTTTTCTCTATTGGTTTCTGAAACTTCACCTCAATTTTTATTTTTCAGATTTAACTACTACTAATAGCTTGAGTGTTCAAATGGTAATTGAATCCATAACATTTCTAACTACTTGACTTAGCAAGGTCATTAGCCTATTGACAAAAACTGATTATATTGATTCATCGCTTATACACCTACAAATGTAACATCATCTCAAATTGAGGTGTTGTCAACACATTTTTCTCACTAGAATCACTAATCCATTTGTTAATTAGGTTTGAGTAATCTAAAAGTTAGTCAAAAGGTCTAATAGCAATTATATTCGATTGATCCCATCGATGGCCCTACTTCTCAAAGGATGAGAAGAAATACAAAGAGAGCACAGAGGGGGAGCTACAGGAGAGCGGCAAGGAGGCTCGGCCGTGGTTCGTCGCCGACGGTTGAGCGGCGGGAGGTGAAGGAACTACTAAAATGGGTTGTCCGAAGGACAAGGAGGCTAGAGGTGGTGGCTTTGGGGCTCGAGAGGCCTCAGTGGTGGTGCGGCGATGTCATGCGACGTGGCCGTGGAGACAAAGTGGCGTGGCGGTGCTCAGGGTTAAAGGAGTGAATTAGAGGGAGCATGAGTACCAGTGGGATACCTGGAGCACGCTGGAGTGGTCGGCGAAGGCGAAGACTGGCCAGAGCGAGATGGCCATGGTGATCCGGGGTGACACAACGAAGGTCCTCACAGCGGGCGGTCCTAGAGAGGAGGATAGCCCAAGTGAGTGATGGAATTAGGTAGAGGGAGGTCCAAGGGTGCTCCCATGGGGAAGAATTGAGAAGGGAGTCCCCGGAGAGGAAATGGCGGCGAAAATGGCGGGGTTGGCTGTGGTGAGGGTAGAAGGGCAATGCGCGACACTCCAATGGAGGTTTCTTCGAATTGGCAGAAGGGATGTGTTCCTTGGGGTGGAAGGCACGATGTGACGTGGTCGGGAGCAGCCGGGGCTTGCCGGAGAGGCCAGGACAACAATGAGTAGGTTGGTGGTTTTGGCGGCCGACATTTGGGCTTTGCCCAAGTAGGGCTCAAGAAGAGGAAAAAGAGGTGTAGGACCTAGGTTAACACCCCAAATCCTCTGCAGGCATTTCGAACTTGTCCCATGATCGATGGCTAGCTCACACAATAAATAAATATGGTATCACAACCATAATAGCAAAACTTTATTAATAAACAACAGAGTTGAATACAAAAAAGGCTCACGAGCCGACAGTACAGAACACAGCGGAAGTCGAAGAGCAAGTAGTAGAGCCTAGCTAATCTGCCACAGGCAACCGACTGGGGTAGCGGCCTAGTCATCAAGGTCTTCAGCAGCTGCAAGGGCCTTCTTCTCTGAACAACATTTTATTAAGCAAGAGTGAGTACAAACAACCGTGCCCTGCAAGTTACACCCAGTATTAGAATTATAATGCATGCAGAGATATAACAAAGGAAGAATTATAGAGTTGATTTTGCATAAAGCAATGTTTCTTTCTAAATACTTGTACTAAGTTCTAAAATGAGATATTCTATAACTAA